>OMLB01056943.1:0-15345 GCA_900302555.1 Myripristis jacobus
ATTCACATTTGTTTCAGATTTCATCCATGTAAACAAAGGCAGGCAGGCAGACACACTGGGGCCGATTTAAATGAGGCCCAGACGAGCATCACGCCCTGCACACGAGGCCGCAGGAAGACGCAGGGAGGCCTCGATCCTCCTCTCTCTCTCTCTCTCTCTCTTTTTTCTTTTTTTCTTTAATAGAGATCATATCTTCGCACGGGCAATTTTCCCCCTTGTTTATGACGTGTGGGTTGTTCTTATTTATTTATTCCCTTTTCTTTTTCTTTCTTTCTCTCTTTCTGTCTGTCTGCTTTGCATGCACCGTTTCCACTCTTAGACAATTATGCAAAATTGCTGTCGGTATTATTTTCTCTCTCGGAGCGAGATAAATCTGGAAGTCAGGGCAAGCTGTGATAAGTGTGTGTGTGTGTGTGTATTAGGGGTGTTTGGCACATAGACAGCAACATGTGGCTTTTGCTGTGCAGATTCTGGACTCGACTGACCTCTCTCTCTCTCACACACACACACACACAAACTTGTATTATGACCCATGACCTGCAATGATGTCACTGGTTTTTGTCTCCATCATGTTTCAGACAGACAGACAGACAGACAGACAGACAGAAAGATGTACTTTATTGATCCCAAATCGGAAACGTCTTGTGTTTTTTCAGTTTTAACTCTTTCCTGTTTAACTGCCTGTTGTGGTCAGGTGCATTCAGGAAATGTCTTTGTGCAGCGACAGGTTGTGAAGGTTCACCTCTCTGTCCCTGCTGCATCATGTGGTTGGGGTCAGAGGTCAGTTTTAGGCGGGGACATGTCAGGTTAGTAACTCGATGACTGTAGGAGCTGTTCTCTTGACAGTTTCCTTCAGTTTAGAGCGCTGGAATAGCTCCACCGACCAGGGGTAAGAGGTTCAGTAAGCTGTTTTATGAAAGCGTGATGCAGAAGAACTTAACAGAAACACAAAGAGAAACATATGTATGACCTGATAAAATATGCATGCTGAAACTCAATCCTGAAATGCCACATTTATTTAATGAATCAAATTGATCTGAAGGCGTTTTAAGACTGTTTAGAAGATCCTTCCTGTCCTATTTTCTCTTTTTGTCGACAGTCGTGGTTGTATCTGTCCACATACATCAGTTGTGTAAGTGTGTGTGCATGTGCGTGTGTGTGTGTGTGTTACTTATTTTACTAACATGACTGTTTTGCATGCTTAATCACTTAAAATTTGCTCATTCAAACCAAACGAGTTTCTCGCTCAAAGCTAACATTTGCCTTTTCCACCAAAAAAATTCTTGGTTCCTTTGGTGCAGTCTAAGGAACTGGTCCGCATTTCCACCAGTGTTTGGAGAGGAACGGTTACATCATCGATGGTGGGTGTGGCATAAAAGAGGTAAACACTGCTGTCACGGTGACTCCGCCCCCTCACCTGCCTGCTGTTTATTGCATAACTTGTATTAATTTTTACTGTTTGACTTTATTGTATGCTTTGTTTCATCAGCTCCTATGTTCCACATGTTATTATATTTACTTTTTTATGTTTCCATTGCTCTTATCTTGACGGTGTGCAGCATTTTAACATGTTACATTTGTAACTATGTTTGTAAATATGTTAGTGCGCTTGTTTTTAACTCCCTGCTTTAAGGTGAGATGTAAGAGGCTTAGCTGGAGTGGGGCTGAATATCTAGCGCCCCCTTCTGTCTCCACAGGTTAGGAACATGTTTCCTTGTGATGTGATGTAACTTTCAGCCAATCAGCAACCTCCTGATGCTGCCGTCCCAGCTGTCAATTACAACAAAACTGAGGCTAGTCGTTGAACACAATCTGAACGCATCTGTAAAAAAATAATGTGCAATAAGAATGAATGGATTCACGGTTCATTTCAGGGAGAGTACACGCGTCCTCACCACATGGATTTACCTGTTCAAGAGCAAGGGAGGTTGGTCATGTGACCTGCAGGTGCGCCGCTGCACCAGCGACCCTGAGGCAGCTGCTGAGGCGCCAAGTCGCCATGTTTGTTACCAGGGGCGACCAGACAGTTTGATGATAAACAAACAAGGAGCTGTGGAAGACAATTGCCTCTCCCCTCTTTCCTTTCAACACACACACACACACACACACAGAGACAACCTGTCCTTGCCCCCTGGCAGTGTGGGAAACTGCGTCTGTCTGTCTCTGTTGTCTTGTGTGCACAATAACATCCTGATGCGAGTCCTGCAGTGTTCCCTGTACTCAGGAAACGCTACACAAACACTGCAGCACCCCCCCACCACACACACACACACACACCCCTCTGTGCTCTCAGGCTGCAGGGGCCGCGCCTAGTCTGGGTAAAACCCCTGGAAGCTGGGGCCCGGAACCACTCGGCCAGTTGTTGCGGGTGATTTCTTTAACGGGGCGAAAAGTCAAGTTTTTTTCCCTGTGCATAAACAGTCCAAAATAAATCTGCAGGCGTTGATTGGGCCACTGATCAATACCACTGAGTCAGTGATCACTTGGCCAGCTGCTGAGACTTCTGGCTTCCAAAACTTCACTTTCCGGGATGTTCTGTGCTTTGGGGAAAAACAAAAAAAATCTCCACTGGAGCTCTGCAGCGCTGTTACAACAGTCTATAACCATGGCCCACCAAAATAATGACCCATTAATGTAACATAATAATCCAGTTAATGCCATAACTTTCCTGCAAATGTAGTAAGAGTAACTTGGTGATCATTGAAAAGAGTTTAAATTGTGAATAAAAGTGCTTAAAGCCTTATACTCAATTATTCCCATTAGGCTTTTTAAAGAAAACAAATATATACGGTCTCTTTTGCCATATTCTTTACAGACAAATGACAGATTTCCTATCACTGATTAATTAAACTGTGTTGTTTCATGCACTGGGTCAGACCAACACTCCCATTCATGTGATAATTACTACATTAATAGGAAAAAACACATTTCAGTAATGGTAGGGACGTTTTATTACGTTTGCAGGAAATATAATATGTTAACTGGATCATTATGTGACAGTGCAAATTGTTATTACATTGCTGGTTTATGATGTTGGTGGGAGGTTTGGTGTGTTTACTGAAGCGCAGCGTGAGAACCAGCAGGAGGAGACGGCGGCACGATGCTCGCCTGGGGTCACCTGGGGTCGCCCGGGGTCACGGCTGAATGTACCACACCTTCAGCTCGCACCCTTCCCTACTTCCCTACTGCTGTCGGACCTCATCTGTTGCCATGACGACGCTACACCATCATCACCGTAGAACCAGCTTGGACCGGTGCGGGCCTTTGGCCTATCTCGCCACGGCAGCAGCTGGGAATATGCAGCTGGTGTCGCTGTGTCTGCAGAACAGTTTGGAGGAGGAAGTTAACACGCTAAATTAATTAAAATCATCTGCTGCTGCTAAAGTTAATTAAAAATGACTCAAAGCCTCTCAGGCTGATGATAATATTAACTATTGAGATGTGAAGTTAATCCTAATTAGCTGTGCAACATATAAGATTCAACTCCCCCTAAAACCAACGTTTTTTATTTTTATCAGAATGAAAATCAGCTGCTGCTAAAACCTTATTATTTTAATTTATAGGCCTCTTCTGTGATAAAGAAATGCATCATCACACTTTTGTGTACACTACATACAAATTCACAGTCCTTTTTCCATGAATTCAACAGAGTAACTATAGTAATATTACAGAAATATTACAGGCAACAGTGTGAGCCACCTGGATTTGCTGTGAGCTAAAGTCCCACGCCGGCTCTACCCGTTCAGTTTCGATGATTATTATTTAAAGCTGCATGTCTGACCACTAGAGGGCGCACACATAGCCACTCCTGCAGATCTGTGTGACCTGTAGAAAAGCAGAGGGAGAAAATGTTTGTGGACATATTTTAATCTGCAGGTCCCCTGTTGGATTACTGGGATTATTTTGTCTCTGACCTTTAATTTGAAAATGTGGTGACTTGGAGCTACAAGGTGGCGCTGCTCTGAATGAACTTTTTCTGTCACAGCCAGAGGCACTCGCACCCACCTCTCACCTTCCCGGTGTAAAAAATAAGATGGAAAACTGTTGAATTTGTGATGTGACTGGAGCGTAAAATCAGCAGCTTCAGCTCCAAACTGTCCTGGCGCTGCCCGGCGCTCTGGAAGAGACAGACGACAGGGAGACGCTTCAACTCCACCGGCAAGGACGCCTCAGTGCCGGAAGTTAATTGAATCGAACATATTTTTTTTCTTCTCGTCAAAACTCTTTGATTCTTATTTGTCTGAGCAACAGATTTGAAGCCGTTCTGATCTCAGCAGCATGTTGAAGGTCTGAAAAAACGTTTTCTCCAACGTCTTCTTGGTGTTTGAACAGCTGAGTTAGTGAAGGTTCTGCTGCTAAACTGTCCTCTGTGTCAGGGATGAAAGGGATGGATTTTCATGTCATAATAACAATCACCATATGCATATGATATCTGGGCTTCACCGACCAGCTGCTTGACTCGACGTAAACTCACAGAGCGGACACTGAACTGTTGGCTGGGTCTCCAGGGTCTCCAACTCCTGTGCAAGGACAGTTGCTACTGGCTGTCCCAAAAATCACTAGAAGTTGCAAAATGACAACATCTAATTTACAGATTTACATAGTATTAAAAAATGAGAAAAAAAATCCTCATTTGTGATTGGCTATAATGAACGTTGCATTGCGTATGTGCTATTCATTTGCACATGTGCAGCTCTGGTGGTGGGAATGAGCAGCTGTTGTCAGGGCGGTCCGCTCTCAGAGGACTGGACTCTGGTTAGTGTTCCAGGAGTGTGGTGAGTGGAACGGACTGATATGTGTAATAATATCACTCTGTCGCTTAATTTTATTGGTGTGTGAACACAGATACTCTCCCAAAGATCAGGAAAAGTTCACTTGTCACTTGTCGCTTTTGTGGATTTAAGTCGCCAAGCGGTCTGCAGACTCACTAAATCTAGAGTCGCAAGTTGGCAACACTGATTAACCGACTTTCCGCTGTGGCTCCAAACACAGTGTGCTGGTGCTGCCGAGGCCAGCTGTGTCTCCATGGTCTGCTCCGGTCTCTGCTGGCTCCTCGGTGGGGCTGTCCCGGCCAGTTTCCAGCTGCTGATGGCCCAGAGAATCCCTAAGGGCCAGACCGGGCTAACCCAGCTCTGAGGCAGTGCTAAGCTTGGTGGGCAGGGCTTACCTGGCTCTGGGCAACGGTGCAGCTGATCAGTCCAGATGACAGTGCAGCGGCTCGCTTTGTAGCAGAAACATAACAGAGGAAAGAAAAATGGAGGACAAGCGGCAGCCCTGGTCGAACGAGGACATCAGGGCTCTGCTCACTGTCTGGACAGAGGACAATGTCCAGCGCTAAATCGACGGTCTCGACGGCCTCGCTCTTTGATTGTGAGGGATTGACACCAAGACCTGACCTTTACCGCTGATGTTTTAGATCCTGAAACATCTGGACATGATGTCACCTTCTCTGTAATTGGCCAGCAGAAACAGACACCAAACCACCGGAAATGCCGTGCACAAACACAGACACACACACACACTCACACACAGTGAAAAGTTTACTATCCAGGCCACTTGTTCATTAATTTCCATATGATGTATTGGCAATTATACACGTCTCATCTTTTTTTTCCCATTTTGCAGAGATCTGCGTCCATCATATTAGAAACAATAAAAAAATAGAACTGAAAATGTACATCATACACTTGATACATATATATATATTCTGCCTTTTTACAGAGGTAAAAATGTGAATAATATAAAAAAAAGACAAACCAATGAATTCAACCTTTCGCTTTTTTTTTTTTTTTTTTTTTTTACATAGTTATTATTTTCTGAAATATACATTAGGACATAAATGGAGAGGAGGCTTCAGGCACTTTCCTTTAATAGTTGAAGTTGGCGCAGAGCGAGACGCTGCGCCCAACAGACACACACTGCTTTTGGTTCACGTTCCTTCACCACGGATAGAAAAATAAAACCCTACAAAATAAAACTCTACAGTGACTGGCAGCGGTGTCGCGAGACGAGAGACACAGCGGAGGACAGAAAGAGGAGGAGCTGGGAGGAAGAGGAGGAGAAAAACACGTTTTGTTTACAAAGGCCTGCAAATCTGAAACCAGTCACAGCTGCCACTCTTGTTTTTACAAACAGGATCCACATGAAGCATTTTAACATCAATAAATCCTCACTGCTTTCACTCTGAACATTATTATTGATACCGTAAACAAACAAGGCCATCATCGAGCGAGAATCTGCGTCTCCACCTCCAGGGGGCGACGTAGAGCCCAAAGAGAGTTAAATGAACAGAGGTCAATGGGTTTTGCCCGACAAATCAGCTCTCTAAATGATAATATTTTTCAGTGTGTGTTGGTGAAAATGAGCAGCCGCTGGTTCAGAAGATCCACATTTGTCTGAGCTCAGATGCAGGAAATGTGGAACCACTGAGGGACCAAATGATTGGTTCTCCTGTGGTTCTGCAGCCAGTCAGCAGCACAGAGCCTCAATGTGAGTGGAAATCTGCTGAACCTGACATCATTTTACAGCCATGGATTTCAGCTCAGCGCACAATTCTGTCTGCAGTAGAAATATTGACAGGAACAGTCCAGTTACTGATCAATATCTGGATCAAATGGACTGATCAGTTTATACCATTTATGGTGCTTTTCCACTAGTGCCTACTCGGCACGACTCGGCTTGCCTCGGTTTCGGTGGTTTTCCATTACATTTGAGTACCACCTCACTGTCGGTGGAGTCGTCATAGCAAGGCGGCCACACCACCAGGCACAGAAAAGTCTCCACCTCTTCATTTGACCACGGTACCGGTTTGCTTGCCATTTTCCAACTTTGTCAACTTCAGCGATGATCAATGCGCACGGTCGCTGTTGCCATTTTCTTTTAAAAATGCCGGGTTTGGTTTTCGTGAAGGAGTCCTTCTCATGTGTCGTCACTCCCTGTCCAATCAGTAGCCTGCATGACGTTTACGTCACATTTCGGCTCGACTCAGCTCGCTTGGAACCCTGGCCGAGTAGGTACTAAAATAATAACTTGTAGGTGGTAGTACCTGTAACCAGGTACTACCACCTAATGGAAAAACTCTCAAACCGAGAGGAGTCGAGCCGAGTAGGTACTAGTGGAAAAGTGCAATTAGCCCCACTGACCAACACATATTCTACTCTGTTTAGAAACTGCTCAGTGCTGCCCCCACTGGACCAAACATCGAACTGCACTCTGTCGTGGATCACCATTTCCTCTCCCTGAAGGGTTCGCCGTCAGACTCCAGTGGCGTCTTCGCTGTATTTTACTTTGTTGAGCAGCAAGTGGGATTAAACACTGTTTGGACAGGATTAGTTTTACAGGGGGAGGCGGGGTGATAATAGTCATAATTACCATCTCAGTAAATTTTACAGACTGCTTGCTCCTGCATCAGTAAAAACCCCAGTGTCTTTTACCGGCTGTGAACTTCTCCTATCTCGTGTAGGATTTTTTCAGATGCTGCTATTTTACCTATTACATTTCTTTTGTCCTAATTTGTGCGGCTGTGTTCCAACTAAATTTTGGGTAAACCAGCGGAAACTACATAAGACACACAGAATAGTTTTAGTTTGCCGACAAAGCGTAGATAAAGCAGAGTCGAAACGCCCGTCTGTTGTTACGGAGACGCTTTATCCCATCCGAACTGGCAAAACACATTAACGAGGTCCTGCAATATTTATTCCTTTTCAGATGTCGTCCTGAAAACGAATCCTGTCCGAGTTGGGCTTTAGTCAGGAAATCTGCTGTGTTGCTTTACGGCACAAAACAGGAAGAGGGCGCTGTTCCTCCTGAAGCTCTCAGAGTTTCTGGCAGAAGGTGGACATAGTGAAAGGCTGATTGAAAACTTATATTCACGATGATCCACTTCAGGGAGGAACGGCGGGGGCAGGGAGCACCGGGGCTGATGGGAGATGTAGTTGTAATGTGGAGAAACAGCGACAACACCACTGCTGGCAGAGAGAGGCTGAGTGTTGTACCCATGATGCTCTTGTGTGCTCACAGTGATCATACCAAGGTGTCACAGTTATTGTAATAATGACATATTGATGGTAAAAATGCTTCATAAAGCACGTGAACAGGGCAGGAAACTAATCCAGGCCGCAGCGGCTGGTAAACAGCAAAATTTAAAATTCACCATGACTTGTACGCTGTTTGTACAGGTTTCTGATTTTTTTGTGCTTCAGTCAGAGAAGATGAACCCTCAGATTCCCCCAGCGAGGTCTGAGGCGGCAGGGTGGCATCAGCGTGAGGCCGGGTTGAGTTTCAGCACAAAGGAGATGTGGCTCGTTCAGTGTTTAGTAAATTACTCCAAATCCAGGTGTGTGTCGTGCACATTTTCCCTGGGACCCTGCTTCCACTGGCAGACACATGGAGGTTTGCACCAGAGGAGAACAACTCACAACACCTCATGTTATCTGAGCTGCTGTGATGTGGTTAACCCCGCCCCTCTGCCACCCCATGCAGGTTAAAACAAACACCCACAGGTTTTTGTAAACGCTGTGTCAGCCCCGTCCGGGATAGACACACCTCATGTCTCCCAGGTTGCAAACACCTGCATGCATCCTATTGCATCTCTCTTTGTTTTCTCTCTTTGAACAATATGTTGTAATTATATCGTTATCTATATATGAACATGTGCGACATTAATATCTCAAAAGGAAATGATGTGGACGATGTCACATTCAGGGTCAGCCTAAGACAGTGATTGGTCTTTTCTACGTCCATTTGGTGTTATTAAAAATTAAGAATGCTTAATTTTCTCTGGTGTTTACACTTAAAATTTCAAGTACATGTGAACCCATTGTCATATTGTATATCGCATCGCTATTGAGATATTTGGTACTAATATCGCAGCATGACGTTTTGTCCATATGGTGCAGCCCTAGCATGTGATGATTCTGATTGGCCGGTCTCCTCTGTAACGTCAGACTGAAGGCACACGACTGTGATGTGAGCTCGCTGAAGCCCTAGTCCAGCAGGATTAGGGTTTCTGAGGGATGACCTGTGAATTTCAGGTTTTTAATCCTGCGTGAATCTGCCATGTGTGCAGCTGAAGCCTGCAGTGTCAAACAGGTGGAGACGCCACGCAGGAGATTTTTTTTTGGGGATTTCCTAAAGCAGTTAATAAACAATTAGCATCACATCTTGGAGACGCATTAAAACTGTTCTGTATGGCAGCTAGCTGTAAACCTCAGTGCCACACACAATGAAGATGGTTTTTTTTTTATTATTATTTTCTTGCAAAGGGGAGGGATTGTTGGTGAGAGTGAAAATAACACAGGTTTATAATTAGAGATCATGGTGCTTCACATCCTGGCAAATTTGAAGGAAATGACTGAGATCCTTTATCCTGCCTGGACGAACACGACAGACCTTCCCCCCGAAACAAGTCCTGTTGGAAATGAGCCTCAGACAAACGGCTGTTTTCTGAAATTACAACATTAACTCTGCCGTTTTTGAGCTGGACTCTATTTTCCATCCTTGTCCATGATAACAATCGTTTTTTTTTGTTTTTTCATCATATGGGACCACACCAGTGAAAACTGACAAATTGAATCATCTGTCATGCAGGTTTTGCTTTTCTTTCTTTTTTTATAAGACAGTGACTGAGCTTTGCCAGTACCACAACCTCCTGGGGACACCATTAACAGGACTGAGGCCAGTTTAAGCCTCGGCTGTTTCATGTCTTTAGTAATATGACTGTTTACACTGTCTGATGTTTAGAAAAATAAATCAGTTATCAGAGTTTCCTTTGACCTGACATCCGCTCTTTCCTGTCTCATTATTCTGATAAAGAGGCATGCTAATTCAGATCAGCCGGCAATTCAAATTCTTCTGCAGCCGTCTTGATGGACTGAAGTGAAAACTGGAGATGAAACACACACACACGTCTGGTCTCAGCATGAGCTTCAACAGGATGAAGAAGACAAGAGCGGCTGTTAGGACTGGACTGATGAGGCTGATGAGGTTTCGGTGCTGATAGTCTATATTGTTATGATAGAGAGAGGAGAGCAGGATCCACACTGAAAACTGACTTCAGCTAAATACCACCCACCATCGCCCTGCTCATCTCCTGCTGACACGTTAGCAGCTGTTAGCAAAGCCTCAGCGAGCGAGCGTCACTGGGTTTTAGTTTTACCTTGCTCTCTCTTTTATGTGGCTGCTGCCTTGTTTTTGTCGTGATGCATCATTTTACGTTGCCTGCAACGTCTCGCAAGATTCAACTAGCCGGGTTCAGTTTACAAACAGGACCAAAGAACAGTTTCCTAAAAAACACTGCTAATTCTTATATAGTATAAAGTTTGCTGTGAAGAGCCAGAAGACTGAGAAATCCTTCTTGGCTTCATTCGCTTCAAAAAGCATTTAGCTGTTAATAGCTAACAAATGCTAACAACACCTTGTGATGCTCCATCAGGCTAAACAGCGAGGCGGTAAACTGAACGGACAGCCAGGCTGCAGCTTGGACCTTCTCCACAGCGGCCATTTTGAAATGCAGTAGCAGGGTAACCACTGGCGTTACTGATGCCATGAATTAAAATATATTTAAAATGTATATACACACATTAAATTCCACACGGAGGAGCTTGCCACTGACACCTGTTGAGAAATCCTCCTTTCAGGTGTCATTGGCTATGACATCGCTATGACATCACTGGGTGGGTGTGGCCAGAGCAACAAGCAACAAGCCAGAGAGTTTCAGCCTTTGGAGGGCAGTGCAGCAGAACTTTCACAAATGGCAGTCCATTTGTGACTTATACACTCTTTAAAGGAATATTCCAACATTTTGGGCAAAATAACCTTTTTTCTTGACTTCCCCAGACTGAGACCAGATGTTGGACACCATTTTCTCCTCTGTACGTCCAGTGGTTCAGTTCCTGTGGGTAACATTTCCTGTTAGCTTAGCATAAGCTAATCTATCAATGTGCAAAAATAAACCTAACAGAAACTTAAACGCTGCCTTATATTAACAGCGGATCATGTGTTCTCCTAATGACTCTTTTTTGTTGTTGTTGTTGTTTTTTAATTCCAAGACATGTATTTCAAATATACATGATGCACTGTAGCTAGGCTAATGACAGTCTGGGGAAGTCAGGAAAAGGGGATTTTACCCAAAATGTTGGAGTATTCCTTTAAGGTTCCACTCCAGTTAGGTCTAAGGAGCAGAACCGTAATTTATGACGTTAATCTCACATGTTTACCCTGCTATTCTGTGTAAAAATGGCTGCTGTGAAAAAGATCTACTACCCTTCTCCCTGATTCAACAACAGACCAGAAATTTGAAGCGATGGCCCTGAACGCCAGCCTCAGGATGAAAACTCTGAAAAACAAACAAACAAACACTAAAGCAGCGAACACGGCGTTGCGTGGACAGAACATCCACCTGGAAATGGCAGAAGAGCCTTCCTCCTCCTCCTCCTCCTCCTCCTCACGGCTGTGTTCACGACCGCACACCTCGACACAACTCACACCTGGAGAATAAATAACTATTTCTGGACTCGGTCAGACTTTACACGGCTGACATGAAGGCATCCGTCACGAAGCTCGTTCTCTCTCCATCCGGCTGAGGTTTGGCTTCCTCGGGACAAGCTCACACAGAACCGCCGCAGCTCATTCAGTCTGTTTGGCTTCAGGAAAATCACAAAAACAGCAGGAATTCAGCAACACATTGAATTATGAAGCAATACCGTCTCACAAAGTTTCGTGAAAAGAGCACAAACTCTTGTTTTGCGTCAGATTAGCACCTCTGTGATTTGGTGTGTGGTCAAAAATCGCCTGACTGAACAGATATCCATGAGCGGCACTACTTTTTGTTCCAGAGATTAATGTACATCCATCATCGTCACCTTTTTTAAGTTTTCGATATTTTGCCAACACAATGCTAATCACTGAGAAACCTGCAGACCACAGACTTCCTAATGATTTTTTTGTTGCCGGAACTTGATCTGACTGTGTTGAACATTCAGATTGTTGAGATTTAGCAGTGAATTAAACCGTTGTTATAGTTATTTTTCTTTGAAAGCTACGGCTGTTGTAGCCTTCTTTCTTAAAATGATTTGCATTTTGCTAGCAACATTCAATCTAAAAAATAACTTGGACATGAAAATTCACATGGTACCTAAACCAGCATCTAGTGGTAATTTTTGTTTAGGTACTTTTTTTTTGTTTAGGTATTTTTCAGGAACACCAGTTGTTCTTTTTGGGTTATGGGCATGTTACACCATGGATTTTCAAAATAAAAGCCTGTAACAGAAAAAGAATGCCGGAACAGGAATCAGATTAAGTTTAACCAATAAAACGTGCAGGATGGACTTTCCTGTTGGCGTTTCTTGCAAATCCCAGATTTTGGACGACCGAATGGTGGAAATGTCAACCTGCAGCCGACAAAATTAATCAGTTAATTAATTAAATCTAACGTGAAGATGACGTTCCTCCACCAGGGACGGATTACAGTAATATTTGGACGTGACATTTTCAGGTTTGAAATGTGTAACAATCATATTTAAGAAGGTGAGAGAACTTCGGCTGGGGTTGGGTTCAGTTTAGGGTAAAGGTTTGGTTGAAGGTTCGTGTTTAAGGGTTTGGATCAGGCATGAAGAAGAAAAAAAAGCTGAAAATGAAAACTTCATGGTGGAAAACTCTCCACCTTTAAAGCACAGAGCAACTTAGCCACATTTTGAGATTTTGTGCTCGTTTCAGACTTTTGTGACACAACCTTTATGAAATCTTGTTTGTCCCGGGCATCAACCGAGGTTTATTGATACGGAGTCAACACCCGTTCTACCATGATGCTCTTTTTTAATACCTGATTCAACCTTTTTTTATTTTAAATTCCTCTCATTTCTCTGTGGTGTACAGGCCATTTCTATTTGCTTAAAGAATCAGATCGAACTAAACTCATTTTTCCTACCAAAACACTGGAGAATTAATAAACTCCTGTGTAAGAGATTCATGAGTTGAGATCAAACTAAGAATTCAGTGTTTTTAGGGAAATTTGCTGCCAGAAATTGACACGCACGGAAATTGATACCCAGCCCATGGACAGTCACTACTACATCCTTGTGCACACTGACAAATACACAAATCTTGTCCTTTTCACACACACACACACACACACACACACACACACACACACACTCTTGAAGCCAAAGCATCTAAAGCAGTGTTCTCTAGTAGCTCGGATCAGGTTTTGTTCTTCTTAACATCTTTATTTATTTATTTTTATTTTATTTTTTTAAATTTTAATTTGAAAGGTCTGGCGCTCTTCTTCATCTAAACCACAAACCAGGAAACACAAACCAGTGGGTCAGGACACAGGGAGCTATTCCAGGAAGAACGACGTCACAAAACAGCCAGTTAGCTTAAAATAATAATAATAATAACAAAACACACTTGTGGTGCTTTGTTCATAATAATCTGCCATCATCAACAGATTCAAACACAAGACTGCAGGACATTTTTGCGAGTTGTACTTTGACAGTTTATCTCAGATGATCTGGAGATTATAATCCTGGAATAATCTGACCAGGACGGGTGAAACACCTGCTTGCATTTTGGAGGGCAGATCTACTTTGAAACGCTGAATTCCTGGAATAACCCCGTGGAGGCGGGATGCCACGGCGCTGGTCCGGACGGCTGGTTTGTGTGTTTGGTCGCTGGGACGGAGCTGACCTGATCTCAGACCAGTTAAGTGCCTCTGCTGAACACCGGGCTCGCGGCGCCGCCGGCTCGCTGCACAACATCCACCGCAATGCCACGAGTCGCCACAAGTTGCCACAAGTCAACTGCTAAAACGAGACTTTCATCAGAACAGAGAAAAGGCCGACGAGTGAGAAAACTCTGCTCGCTTTTCACTTCAATGCAAATTTGGTGTGACGATATTCTCAAAGAGCATCGAGTGTCCAGACAGTGCCACGTGATGCAAAAAAATCAAAAACAAGTCCATCTGAGTTGGTTGCGAGCGAAATGATCTCACCCCGCTGGCAGATTTTTCCGTCAGCTGTTGAAATGAAAGTCAGATTAGGAGCCTCAGAGTGACGACGGTGATGCGGTGATGCGGTGCAGCGGTGCGGCGAGCCAGAGCTCCTCTGGTAAAACACAACAACGCTCATACTGACCTCACACAACGCTAAGAAAAAACCACATATTCAAGCCTTTAAAACACATGAGTGTAAAAATATAAAGTACCTGTTTATATATATATATATATATTTATATATATATTTATATATTTATATAGAAATGACTATTCATTGTTAAGTCTTTGAGAGAGCTGGAAGCCGTCGGGTGACGTAAAATAAATCAAATAAACCAAAAAGAAAAACTGAGGGGAACTTTCTGTCGACACGAAGCTCCAAACGGGACGAGTCCTTTCCCCCCGTGTTGTTTGGAGGGACCAAACAAACCAGAAAAAGAAAACAACAACAAAAAGTAGCCACCCTCTCCTGGGCTCCTCCCATGAGTCTTTGCTGTCTGTGTGTGTGTGTGTGGGGGGGGCGTTCAGCCCACGGCTTTGTGTTTGCCGCCACAGCAGTGACAGGCCACCCCGCAGCGGTAGCACGCCCTGAGGGGGGCGTAGCAGCACATGCAGGGTGCCAGCAGCGACAAGCCCACCAGCGCCGTCCAACGGAGGCAGAAGCGCTCGTCGCTGGTGTCGCAGGAGCACGGGTCCGAGTAGTCGCCCTCCGGGTCCGACATGCAGTGGTACAGCAGGCTGTCCGCGCACCACATGAAGCTGACCCGCCGGATGCAGGTCTGGATGGGGTCCGGCGCCTCCTGGCAGCGGCCCCGCCCGTTCTCCTCGTGGTTGAACGTGTCCTGACAGTAGACGCAGCGCGAGCGCTCACCGTCCTCCTTCCGCCGCTTGCCTTTGGGCTGCAGCGCGCAGGGCTGCGCCGTCACCGCCGCTCGGTGGCCGGCCGTGACGCGCTCCAGGCAGCCCGGCTTGCCGTCGCAGCCGTGCTGGCCGTCGCAGCTCAGCGGGTACGGGTACGTGTAGTCGTGCTTGGGCGGCTCGCTCTTGGCGAAGTGCACGTAGGCGTCGGGGTCGCTGGGCTGGATGAGCTTGTCGCGCGTGGCGTTGGCGTGGCGGTAGTCCCCGTAGCCCGTCAGCCAGGTCCGCTCGCGGGGGTTGATGCGAACGATCTCCTCCTCCTCCACCTGGAAGCTGACGTGACGGGGGAACATGGGCACCGCCTGCCGAGCCAACAGCACACAACTAGTTAACAATTCAACAACATGATGCCAAATTATTATTATTATTATTTTTTTTAATTATTATTTATTTATTTATTTCTGTATTTATTTGTTTGTTTGTTTATTTATTTATTC
>OMLB01056949.1:0-13580 GCA_900302555.1 Myripristis jacobus
TTTGATGCTGTTGTTTGCTGTAATTTTACTGTCAGGCTTACATATTTGTTATGTGGTTTAAGGCTATTTAGGGCAACCACAGAAGTATTTGGAAACACATTAATAATAATATATAATATAATATAATATAATAAATTGGATTTTTTTTTTTCTTTTTCCTCAAGAGGTTTGGTGCATTTTTTTATGCATGTTTCAATTATTATGTCAGCTACCCGACGTACCCTCCGTCCCGAGGGGTTGGGATTAATCTGTAGTTGTTGAGAAACGCAGAATGCCGTGGCTCTGCTGCGGCTCTGCAGGGGGGAAGGTGCAAAGCGAACGCCGTACATCAAGTTAAGCCTCCTCGTAGCTGTCCCGAGCAGGAAGTAGTCTGCACCGTGATCCACACCATGAGCTGCTTCCTGTTGTAACACAATGGGAAAGTGTGACAGCATGATCTTTACATTGTTATCTGTTTATGGAGATTTCTGCTCTGTTATAATTAATTGTGATGAGAAAGCACCTTTGACACAAGAAATGCAAAGTGCACGGCTCGATCAAGATACTAATATATTTGTATTGATGCTGCACTGCCTGTATTTTGTACTGATGCGTTTTTTTTTATAGTTTTACCATTGAAGACATGAAAAAAATGAAAAGTCGTCCGGTGAACGCTTCATCTCGACGCTTGTCAGGATGGAGAAAAACACGACTGAACTAAAGAGCTGAATGAATAAAATATGCAAAGAACATAAAATTTCATTGCAGGTTTTTATAGACTGTGTACTTCACAGCTTTGCGGTCGCGGAGGAGCTTCCACCTCATCAGCGGTGGACGACGTGAGCTGGTCGATATTTAATAAAAGTCCAGTATCGGCTAAGAGATATTTCAGCCTCATCCGAGTTTTCATTTTCCTGTCCATCCGCAGTTTTGACCACGGGACAGTTTGCAATGCCCGAGTCCAAACTGGCACATTATGCACATGTCGCTTTCATCTATAACGTGAATATATTTGATAACATACACAGTTTTTTTTTTTTTTCAACCTGCCTACAGACAATTTCTGTGCATACTTATGATGCTCTGTATGCACATTTTGCACACCATCTAAATCAACTTATAATCCAAAATGCTTCTCATCATCACATCCTTCTCAGCTTCATCTAATAATAATGATGATTTTACCCTTTGCACATTTATTTCATCCTAGCTATAACTATATATGGGTATATAATGTATTTTGCTTTTCATGCATATTCTGTGTTCATTACTTCTTTGTTTCTCACCAAGTTTGACAGCTGTCTTATGTTTTCACACAATTAATGTGTCTGGATTCTGCTTTTTTCATTGCATCCACTGTGATTAATAAGGATTTTTTTTTTCTTTTTGGTGTGTGTTATAATCACTGTGAAAAATACCATCTTGGGTGTGATTGCTATTCTAATCTCTGAGAGGGTGTTAGCCTTTAACACTAATCATGATACTGGAGCGCTCTGCATATTCCCTCCTTACCTGCTACTGTATCTACTCTTCTGGTGGTGGCATTTTCTACTGTAAGCCAGTGGAAAGGGCTCGGATGACGAGGGAACTTTACAGCATTAGTCACAGCGTTTGCATTGATTTGGTATTTAATAGTAACAGACTATGCATGAGGCGATCCAATTCCTTTGCGCTGTTGGCCATAAGTCAACATAATGGGTGCTAACTGCGATGCCGCTGCCATCTAGCAGACTGGAAGAGAGTATTCAATTGATGTGACATTTACCCGGGTGCAATTTCTGTCACAATAACAACTGTTTTATAGGCCATACGCACACCCAAGGCAACACTGACCCAGAAAACTGTTTTCTTGCAAGCCACATACATAAGAATCACTGCTGAGCCGAGGCCAAGTTATTTCCATCGCTCGGGTGAAATCCTGCTGCAGTCAGGAGATCAGTTACTCATCAGAAATAGCAGGAGAAGTGCTGATGGGTGAGGAAATGCAGTGCACCTAAGTATGTTTTTCAGGAATGAAGTCGGCTATCTCTTTTCTCATTGACGATCACAGGTCTGATATCCCACATCGAGGCTGAGCAGACTTCCACGGGTCTGAGAGTCACGAAACTCACTCGACGCAAAGGTGACTATGCAATCTTTGAAATCAGGTCTGGAAAAAAAAGGGATTTGCACAGTTTGTCACCTCATATGACATATAAAATGTCAGACATATAATAAAAACCAAATGCAATAAGCCATATTATGTAAAAACAAAAAAGCCAGTATCATAATACAGCCTTTAAATGATAATGCAACCCCTCTTTTGGCTCATAACATGTCCTGCTACCTAGTTGCTAGATTGCTGGCTCATTAACCATAATTTCCCTGAATATCATGCATTACTAACTTAGAAAATATTCCATTATAGGGAAGGTTGTGTGTCATTGTTTCACGGTTATCATATTATATTATTATATCGTTGTAAAGATTATTTTAGTGGCTTTTTGGCATGTGTTAGCGATTCCACAGCTTTGTTAAATACTTTGTTAAATATAATAATAATAGATAGACTTTTTCCATTATAATTGATTTGGAGATTCTCATACGTTTCTATGTTTATGCAGTCGCGCCGCAGCAGTGTAAGCCTCGTGCCAACTGCAAACACTTCTGTGGATGTTCGCTGAGGATTTTTCAGTGGTTGGCAGAAGATGGTGAATTACTAAAGCTTGTAAAAAATAGTTTTATATTGCGCTGATCTGCTTATTCAGTTGCTAAAACAGCCTTGATAGGCCCACCAAATGAAATCCCTCACCCAACCCTGACCCAGCCTTAATGAGGCTTCACGTCAGGGCCTCTGCTTCACCTCATCGGGGCTTATTTTGCATTATTCACATTGTGTCTTACTGAAGGATCTGCGGGGTGACCAAGACCACGACGTGAAGTGGAGCTCGCTTATTACATTAGACGTCTCCACAAGCAGGAGGCATGGCCAAAATGCTGACCGACCCGGTGTGGATGTCGCACCCCGACCTGGCCCGGCTGACTCAGGCTCACCATCATCGGTCACTCAGAGCGGCTCAGTCTGCCAGGAGGCTCGGGAAGGTGCGGACTCAGCCGTCTGGAGCCCGCCTGCAGGCCAGGGGCGTGTCGATACGTCCTCAGCCCTAAGGGCAGCAAGAGAGGCCGGGAGGAGCCCAGAGAGAGAGAGAGAGACTGGCACTCTGTTGAAACTCTTCTTAAAGCGATAGTTTGGATTTTGACACATTCAGTGTGAGCGTAACACATCCACATATTAGCTCTCTCCCTGTGTTGAGAGTGAGAGCTTCACCAGGAGTGTGCTGCTCCAAGATGAATGAAGTGCATGCAGACCAGACAACAACATGATTTCGAGCAGCGACATAAAGTTGAAAAATTATTTTGAAGGACACACAGCAGCCTGTGTTTGTTTTGGTTTCATTTTCAGACCCCAGGTTTCAAAAAGGGCTGAACTATTTTCTTATTCTTTCTTTCTTATTAAAGTTCAGTTTTGTTTTCATACACAAAAGGTAAGGGAAAAGACAGTTCAATGTGTGATGTGACATGTTTTACAGACTATAATTATCATTCTAAAAAAAAGGCGGGATCAATGATAATTCTCTGATAATTCACACAATGATAATCACCGGTACAGAAGATTAGGCCACTTTTCGGATGCATCCAAAATATGTGCACAACAAACTTTCTTCATAAATAAATAAATAATAAATAAATAAATATTCCCATGAGTTGCCTCACCAATTATGCACCCCTTGTCTAGGAAAGGCGCTGGTCAAATTCATGTTGTGAAGAAATCAGTGGTGCATGAGCCATAGAGGCTGCCTCACGTTGTTTCTCTGCAGGAAATTCCATTAGGGTCTGGGAGAGAGCGCTTTGTTTGCCCAGAGGTACAGCGGGACTAATTGGTCAGCGGCAGAATGAAAGAGCCTTAATGCATGATTGCTTAGTCAATAAGTCAATGCAATTCTGTAGGGGATGGTACACACACAAGTTACACTACAGCAATAATATGGTAAACATTAGTCCATTAGTTGTGGGAAACAACAGCAGAATGGGTAAATGGTGCAAAGCTCCACTTCATAAAATGGTCTGTCTCAGCTTTGTAGTTCTCATCAAACGAAAATGAAACTTTTAGAGATATGGAGGAGGCTTTGTTGCTGTGATTTTGTGGCCTGAGCTGAACAAAGACTAACAAGCCAACAAAGACTTGAGCAGCAGCAAAGTATCAATGGACATAATGAGTGAAATTCAATGAGTCACAATGTCCCAGTCACCAATACAAACATGGCTCTAGGCTCTCAAATACCAGCCGGCTCTGAGCAAATAGTTTTTGACTATATGCACGATACGTAAGACTTTTCTAGCACAAAATAATCACATTTCTGCAGAGGGATGATGGCATGGTCACCAGGTGCTGGGATTTCTAGCTTTCACGACTCACTCTCTCGGCCGACCTCTGTTTTGGAACAACAACAAAAAAAAACATCCATCCACCAGCTGCTCAGCAGTGAAGGCCACTGCTGCATTTAGGACAGCAGATATTTCACCTGCAAAGGCAAAGACTGCATCGTGAAACTCGTAGCTTAACCACAACCTGCAGTGGTCCTGACTAAATTCACGTTCATGTCGTGATACGTGTTGAGGATTTTCCAGGTAACCGGATTACTGTGAAAGATGCTTTGCTTTAGTTGGTAATGTTTTGAATCTAACAGAGCCAAATTTCATGAGATATTGATACATCAAAAGGAATGAGAATTACCATCTGTTAATAAATAGTATGGTAAGTTATTTCATGCAATTTCTGCCCTTGCCTTGGTGAGTTATCCAGCTCGGTGCAGTCTCCCCGGTGACTCTAATTTCTGGAAGGCAGGTGTCTGATTGATGGACACTGCAAACAAAATCAAAGCTCCTTTTTCCTTCCTTCACGAAGTTTTTGACTGATTTACTGACTGATCGGGTTATAATAGCTGCAGGAATTGTGACGTGCAGGCAAATAAAGTGAACATCAGGTTCTTTTTGCTCAAGTGTGCATCATATTTTGCCAGAGAAATATGATCATTTTTTTCTTACATCGCAGATTTGATCATTCTACACAAAGTAGTTTGAACTTTTTCGAAGTAGATGTAGTCGACCAAGCTGTATTTCTCCTGAGGGAAGCCGTGTTCGTTCATACTTCCAGCATGAAGTAATTGGTAGCTTGCTTTCAAAGCGGCAATCCCAGCACTGTATGTTACCTCTCCGCTCGCTGTGTGTGTGCTGGATCTCGGCTCTAATTAGCTACTCATTAGCCTACTCATCTTTATCATGACAATGTGCTTTTACAGCTGGTGTCAGTTGCAAACTACTGTACTTTAAGCGAACAGAGGCAGTGGGAAATGGGAGAGACTAGTATGGAAGCACTATTGACCTTGCTAGCAGTCCTGCTGGTACTTGATAGAGGTCAAACAAGGTTGTAAATTACTTATTGCTCCTTTTTACGGAAGAATCACACTAAACCAGACTTTGTGGAGCCCTTGCATCACTGTTGCCTGCAATGACTGGAGAGGCGAGGCTGTGGCTGGATGCTCGCCAGTTTTAATTCCAGCTCATATAATTTCGGTGTGTTAAATGAATGAGACACCGCCAGCCCAATAATAATAACTACTGACACTTAACCCTGAACTGCTGCCGTGGCCAAAAGTTTAAGACTAAGGTTCTAGCGGGCGGCTCTCGAATGTGAATGTTTACAGCTGTGTTAATGTGAGGCAGGGCGTTGCTGTAAAAGAGCAATGCAAAGCTCTGCAAATCTTCCCTGGATGAATGAAGGTTATAAAGGCACACACACACACACACACACATTCTTGTCGTTCTATCTTTGGGAGGACTTTGTACTGACTTCCATTCATTTTTTACAGCCTTTTCCTATCACTAACCATAACCAACCCACACCCAGCCCAAAACCTAACCTTAAATGGCTGAGACACTCAAATCGTGATTTTTGTATAAAATAGGAGCAACCAAAACCAGAAGACAGCCGAAACAAGCCAGTAACCACTAAAACTAGCTTGCATAGACTAAAAGATAAAATTTCAAACCACTCTTGTTTGATTTCCCTGCCATATCCATCAATTTATGTCCTGCATAAGCCGCCATTTTCTTCAGTACCATACCTAAAACGATCTTAACTATTTCAAAGCAGGATGAAAATAATATGTTAGACCCAAACCACATCCTGGTACTAACCTTAACCAACTTACACTCTAAATTATTCTTAAATTAGGCCCAAACCAACCCAAACCCTAATCTTAACCCTTTTAGAATAAAATTTTAGACCCTAACCATAACCTGCCCAGACCCCTAATAATTCTTAAACTAGACTGAGACCAATTTAAATCTTAACCATTTCCAAACAGGATTAAAGTAACACATTCTCACCATGGTCCTAACCTTAACCAACCTCCAAGTTTCATAATAACCACTATTGTAGACACATTTTTAGGAACGAAATTGGAACAACAAGAGGGTGTGTGTCCATAAGACTCACATTAAGTCAGATGCCAAGCTTAAGGCACTTCAGGAACAGTTCTCACATGATGCCACATGGCACAGTTAGTATGAGGGAGAACAGCTTCTTATTGCTTTCATGAATAAGAGGGAACCACGATTCATTGCAAAATGTAAAGACTAAGGGGACAAGGTGAAGTCTGACAGCTCCTGCATCCCAGTCCCAGGCATCAGGGGGCGCCACATGGTTTCATGTTAACATGTTAAGGTGTGTTGTTCTTCACGACTGTGGCAGATAAGTCACAAACGTGAGTCAGGGAGATTGGGCAGGTGTGAGGTATTGAGTGTAACTTTCCTAACACTTAACTCAAACCTAATTCTAACCTTAACCCTAAACTTAACCAATAAGCCAGAATCTGCCTTTGTAGTTCTGAGGACCGGCCAAAATGTCCTCACTTCCCTCACTTCACTTTCCTGTTTCTCTCTCCTGTGACAAATAAAGCTGAAATGCCAAAAAAATAATCTTACAAGTACACACACACACACACACACACACACACAGACATGGTTTGGTGACATTCACAAGATGCAAACTGCCTTAGAACGTGTCAATCTGGCCTAATTAAGAGCCAAAAACTGTAGTATAATAACATATTTTCATTAGTTTTTCCTCTAATCACCAGGAGCCCATATGCTCATGAGATATCTGTTTAATTATTTGTCTACTAAAGACTTGTGAGGCATTTCTGTGGTAACACAGATCCAAACACCCTGTACAGTATCAAAGTGTGCAAATATGGGCAGCATTTAAAGGCCCGTGTCTAGTCACTGTGCATACTTTGTGCTTGTTTGTCCAGCACTCCCATATGAATACAAATATTGAGCACTTAAACATTTAATGACTGTCGAAAACAAAGACTCAATCAGTCCACATACCCTGAAGCATAACTATGCCAGTTGTTACAGTGCAGGGATCCTGAGGTTGGACAGGCAAATGCAAAACGTGATAATTAGTTGTTGCACAACCATCCTATTTATATCTGAAGAGTTTGTTGAGATTTTGTTGAGACAGCGAACACAATCTGAAGACATCAAAGTGCCAGAGGGGAAGGAAACCTGAGCTTACATATCCTTCATTCACAAGTGGGACAAATAAGCCTCACAAACAAAAGGTTTGCATTGTAATGAGAGCGTCGGCAGCATTTATATCAAACTTGAATGCAGATTGCCCTGTTTACTTAGCTCAAAAGATTTTGAGCTGTTCCAGCATTGATGAGCTGTCGCAGGGAGATAGGCAGATGAATATACATGATTCAGCACCAATTAGCTCAGGAACAGGGGCCAAGACCACATGAATATTCATCAGATGGTCGTCATCCATTACCAGCCAGATCACGACTCTGCATATTTTTCAGCCCTAAGTGCATATTGTATCATTTCTACACCTGCGTCACCTTTCCCCCTTCTTCCTTTCCCAAATTCTCAAACATCCTGTTGTGTGCTGTGCAAGAATATCGACTAGAAGTGAACAGCAGCAAAAGGCTTCAGGCTGGGAGAAAGCACCAAAACAAAGTAAGGAAGTCGCACAGCTGTTGCTCTGATGCAAAAACATGAAATTTCTGAATAATTTGAAACACAACACTTAACATCAGTGGCTGGCAGTGAGATTTGGCTGCTGAGCTACAAATGTGCAACACCTGTTTTTTTTTTTCTGTCATCCTGTTTACAAAATTACAAATCTTCCTTCTGGAATTTGAATATTTATTTTCTTTGTTTACAACAAACAGAAATGGGAAAATCACAAAAAGCTGGCCACAATTTTTTTTGACTAAATCTGCGAAAATTATCACGATGAATTTAACAAGAGCAGAAACCAGAGTGAGGGATCTTTATTTACATTTATTTTCTCATGATGGTTCATAACTTTGTTTTGAAAAAGCTACATAATTGCTGCTCTGATTGCTCCATAGAACTGAAATCTGTAACTTTATGCGCATTACAGTTCCATGGCAGCAAATTACAACAGAGACAAAGGGAGCATCTGATGTTTAACAGAATGAAAAGTTGAACCAAACTTGCCATTGACTTTCTGCAGAAGAGAACTGTCTCACCTCAAGTAACAGGTGAAATTAATGAAACTCCAGTATAAATATATAAGGTATTTGAACACTGAAGCAAATCTAAAAATATTTATTTTTTAACTCCTTGGAAATGGCAGTGAGAGAAACCAGAGCTGCCGCTTTCCAGCCAAGCAAGAAAGTCAGACTTTATTTTCAGCTATGAAACTGGTAAATGCAACAAATAGGAGCTTCAATGTGGACGGGACCGCCAAAAAATGGTATGCTAAGTCCAACAACCGTCTCCTATGCAAAATGCAGGTTGAATGATAAATAACTGGAGGCTATTTCAAGTAGTTCAGTTGAGCTGGTCAGCCTCGGAGTAAGTTACTGACTGACCTGGAGTTTGTCTGTTCTCGCTTCTGGGAACCCAAACATCCCAGGTTTCCATTAACTCTGGGTTAACAAATTCAGGTTCATCAGTAAACCTGATTTCTGAAATACCATCTGTCTATCATTAGCTAATTCCAGTCAAATAAACAAACCATATGAGAGTGCAGCTACACAGCAGCTATGATAATGTCTTGGGAACAAAAAAAAATCTAAGTTTAAAGGGCATTTTGTTAAATAACTTAAAGAGAACCCAATGTTGCCTTTGTTTTCATTGTTGTGTTAGTTTTTCTTGCTCCTAGGTTCCTCAGTGGATGCTGATTGGTCCGGCTGTTTGGTGACTTCCAAACAGGCTCTGGTTGGAGCCTAGATGATTTTGTGAGTCAAATGAAAATGATCTCTGAGATCAGCATGCTGTGCGAGGTTAAACCAGGACAGGTGTGACCTGACAAGCTGGTCAATGCTTTGGCCATTGTTCGGGACTTGTTCAGACTGCAGGCAAATCAGATTTGTTTCTCAAATCAGATCTTCAAGACAGACTGTCTGCACTGTTATATGCAAGTGACCAGATCAGATTTGTGTGCCCAGACATCACCGACCTCTCTGTAACAATGACGTAGGCATCAGTAACCCCGTATGCTGATGATGCGGCTTTCCAAGGCAGAATCATGACAAGTGGCCAGGGGCCTTTCAACAAAGTGCCAGCAGCGAGTTTCTTTCAGCATCTGTCCCCAGTCTGTTGTTCTCTGTGTTGTCCTCCAGCATGGGTTCTACTCAGCCGCTCTGATGCACTTCCATCACTCTGGATTTGATGTTGCCGCTGTGTGTCGCATTGCGAGTGACACAAAAGACAGCTTGAAATACAATATTAATGACCAGAGTGTCCAGACTGCGACAAATCCGCAGAAATCTGACTGGAATCATATCTCAAACCACCTCCAAATGTGGCTTGGATCCGGCTTGCAAAAATCACGTCATGCAGTTTTTGGCTGTTCGTACTTTCTACAATCTGGATATAATTTGGATATGCCAAAAAACAGACTTGGGTTGGCAGTCTGAACAAGGCCTAAACAGCAGAGTGTAGAGAGAGTCTCCAGTTCAGTTTTACCATACTGCACCATAGCACAATGATGTATTACATATGCCACAACTTTTGTGATAAACAGTAGAGTCATAGTAGCACTGATTCCTGCTATGGAAACAATGTACAATGACTCTTATACTTCCACGTCTCACTTATTTACAAAGTATCAGGACCTCCAGACATAATACTCCTGACATCACAAGTTTGAGGTTGTGGCTTTTGGGAACAGTTCATGTTCACAAACACCGACTGCACTGTCCTTGGCCTGGAGAAAAACATATAGCTTATAAATTCTTAAAGTGAATGCAGCTTCCTTTCCGAGCTTGTTTACTGTCCCGGCGAGGCTTCATTTGTTTTCCAGCCGTCTTCACACTGCTGACTGCTCACACTGCATGTCTATTATGTTTTATTTCCAAAGTTCAAACACAGTAAAAGATAACAACGTCCTATTCAGAAGCCCCTCTGTTATTTATTCATCTGTTTTTGCATTCATTTATCCAAAGGGAATACGCTTGAGCACGCATGCTCTTATTCAGCGGTGCTCTGCTTCACATTCATACAGTTTCACTCACATCCACCTGGGATCTGCCCCGTGCAGCCTCAGTCTTCCTGCTGGCCACTGAGCAGCACCGGTGGAGGCGTTGGAGGTGAGTTTTCTGGCTCAAGGGCAACTAGTCTGATGGTGGTGGGAGGGGAAACAATTTTACTTTCCCAGATTGTTCCAGGTGAACGAGCAACCACAAGGCAATGAGTTTTTTGTTGTGAGAAATGTTTCTTTCCATTTTGGCCTCCCGTCCACATTAAAGCAGCCTTTTTGGTTACTGAAAGCACAGCCTCTGGAGAACGCTCTTTAATGCTGTTTTCCCTCAAAAGTACTAATTTTCCTTCATGCAGACACTGAAAATGGTACAACATTTCTGTGAACTCCTCCTCTTTAGTTACTGCTGGCTATGTCCGATAAACTTTGAAGATGTTGCTTTGGAAAAGTGTCAAACTCCAGCAACAAAGCCAGTACTCTGTGTGCTATATCTGACTGTGTGCCGGACAGTGTCAGTGAAGTAGATGCTAAAGCAAATACCAAACACAGGTTGGTGTATCTTCATATTCGCTATTGCAATCATTTTTTGGCTGTTAGAATGACCAGGTGGTGGCTGGATGATGCAGTAAGAGATGCCAAGGTGATGGTAAGGTGTACCAAAACAGTGATGTTTTATTCACCAAAACCAAACAAAAATCCAAAGCAGTACATAAATGGTAGCAGCGACTGTAACTGTAATATTGCTGCACCTACGTTTCTCCACACAGCATGGAAACCTGCCAGCTTACTTGTGATATTGTTTGTCAATTATGAATGAATGACCCCACAAGTGTCGTGTCGCAGACTAATTCAATTCCACTGTCTTTCAGGTGGAGCCAAGCACCGACTGCAGCCCCCGCCAGAAGACACACATCACTCACGGTTAAATACACAAGCTATAAATTATTCAGTAAATAGTCTATAAATAGTCTGTATAAAATGTGCAAATATGCAGTGTGCAAATATTCTGTGCAAATAACAATAAAGTGCAAATATCGCTACAAAAGTTCAATGTGCCATTATTAAAGTGCATAGTTTTTCTGTTTAAAGTGCAATTTGTACAAAACCCAGTTGTGTAATATTTACATGGCCAAAGCTGTCAGGCACTAGTAATGGAGTTCCCTTTGTTACACTGGAAAATAGTCAATTTAATAACGCCAATGGTCATTCATTCATTAATTTTCCAAACTGCTTATCCTTGTAAGGGTCGCGTGGGGTGCTGGAGCCTGTTGCATTGGGCGCTCATTGGACAGAAGGCAGGGGAAACACCCAGGACAGGTTGCTGGTCTATAACAGATAACGCCAATGTTTCTATTCAATAATTTCAATAATGTGTATCCATTTTTAACTTTCAGTAGGAGCTTTTCCTCACCATCTGTCCGTTTCCACACAGCTTTGGATATTATGAGATTTGGGCATTTTTGCACTTGCATTTGTAACTTATCAAAACAAAAAAGGAGAGGAAATTAAGTTTTCCAAAATATCCTTATCGGTGTAGACATGGCCTTAGCCACAAGCCCATTTTTCTAAATGCTAGGCCACCAACTCCCTGTTGCTTAAAATAACTAACCAGCACAGAGGAAGTTACAGCTCTCAAAGGAAGCCCCAGAGTGTGTGCGACGCCCTGCTAAAGAGGGGTCAGCACTAATGGGAGTATAATGAGGAGCCCAGCGGCCTGCCCCAACATGTTCGGAGGGAGAAGCCACAGCATTGTAATGCAACATTCAAAGTGGTGTGGGGAAACTGCACACCCTGGAGCTTTTTGGAAACCCCACGGTCATGCTTACATTACATTTCTTACTGAGGCCCCTGTGCTAGAATTTCTACAGGGGGATTGTGAAAGTGCTTGTTTGCTGCTAGCATGGCGAAGCGTTGGACAAAACACAGTGAAGCTTCCAGGTAGTGGAGACCCTGCGAGTCATTTAAAGTGCAGCATGTTTCTCGGAGTTCTGGTGTGTGTGTGTGTGTGTAATCGGTGGCTGGACTTTCCTTTGTTCTGTGAATTTGCATCACATGCGGTGTTTCTCTGCTGCTACCACCGCTGCGTCTGCTGTCGATGTGACCGGTAGCGCCTCTACGACTGCCGGCGTTGGGGAAGCCGCTCTTGAAAGACGAGTTTTGCAAGCTGCCGGTTATAACACATATAAGAAAAAACGGAAATAACAACAATGTGTAAAATCTCTCTACTGTCTTTTCATTTCTTCTCTTTTGCAGGTTTTTGTTGACATTCTTGCAGCTGCACTTTGCACAAGTCAACGCTTATTTTAATTATTTATTTTTTAATCCAGTATGGAGTGCATTGCAGTAATCTAGGCGAGAAAATACAAATGCATGGATCAACCTTTTGGCATCTTCCAGTGAGGCGTGCGGTCTAACTCTTGCAATACTTCTTACATGAGAAAAGCAATCTACTACTACCACTACTACTACTACTACTATTACTACTACTACTATAGTGATGTCTGCTGCTGCTGATACAGTGACAGTGACTTCTACTACGACAGTAACATCACTGCAACTCTGCTACTGCTACTTCTATAGTACCGAGAAAACTAGTACTACCATCACTGCTGGTACTAAAGTCCCATTACCATATCTACTGTTAAAACTCCCATGTGTCTTATTATAGTTGCAACAAACATGGTGTGAGTCGGCACCCCAGCGCCCCAGACACACACTCCACACAGTCTGCCTCATCCTGAGCTCTGTTGCAAGGCAGTGCTGGACCCAAATTAACTGTGCAGAGCGTCTGTGATGCAGAGCAAATCCATACTGACCATTCACGGCAGCTGCTTACCCAGATGAAACGCCATTGATTCAAACCATTGTGGGTGATTGCACTTGTTAAATTTCCACTCCTTTTTTGTTACATTCACTATAATGTTCGATATCAGAGGGCTCTTTATTGCTGTCTGGGCTGCCTGGGCTGTCTGGGCTTTTATTAGGCGGAGGTATTAAAGAATATGACATTTCCCCGAGGGGGAGAGGAAAGAGG
>OMLB01056950.1:0-13324 GCA_900302555.1 Myripristis jacobus
TGTGGCATGTAAACAATGCCAAATTGGTACCAAGGGGCCTAAAGTGTGCCAAGAAAACATCCCCCACACCATTACACCACCACCACCAGCCTGCACAGTGGTAACGAGGCATGACGGATCCATGTTCACATTCTGTTTACGCCAAATTCTGACTCTACCATCTGAATGTCTCAACAGAAATCGAGACTCATCAGACCAGGCAACATTTTTCCAGTCTTCAGTGGTCCAATTTTGGTGAGCTCATGCAAATTGTAGCCTCAATTTCCTGTTTTTAGTGGAGATGAGTGGTACCCGGTGGGGTCTTCTGCTGGTGTTAACTATCCGCCACAAGGTTGTTCGTGTTGTGGCTGCATACCTCGGTTGTAATGAGTGGTTATTTGAGTCAAAGTTGATCTTCTATCAGCTTGAATCAGTCGGCCCATTCTCCTCTGACCTCTAGCATCAACAAGTTATTTTTGGCCACAGGACTGCCGCATGCTGGATGTTTTTCCTTTTTCAGACCATTCTTTGTAAACCCTAGAAATGGTTGTGCGTGAAAATCCCAGTAACTGAGCAGATTGTGAAATACTCAGACCAGCCCGTCTGGCACCAACAACCATGCCACGCTCAAAGTTGCTTAGATCACCTTTCTTTCCCATTCTGACATTCAGTTTGGAGTTCAGGAGATTGTCTTGACCAGGACCACACCCCTAAATGCATTGACGCAGCTGCCATGTGATTGGTTGATTAGATAATTGCATTACCGAGAAATTTAACAGGTGTTCCTAATAATCCATTAGGTGAGTGTATATATATCATTTTTTATTTAGACAAAGGGGTGAGAGCTAATAAGCTATGCTTCTTCTCACTCCTTTTCGAATATGTCATTTATTTTCTGTTTTTCTGTGTTTTATTATTATTTTGCTTCCTCAATTTTCATTTCTATATTATGTTGTGCAAAGAATTTGTTTAGTAGCAATCAGGAAGCCTTGTACTATTTGTACTATTTGCATATTCATATAATAATAGTCTAATTGCGTACAGCCCTGTCTCAGTCCAGCAGCTGTCCTCTGCGTGTTCAGCTCACTACCTTACATTGTAACATGAAATGTGAATTATTAGTAGAAGCCACAGAAATGCTTCACTTATTGTCTTACATGCTGTTGTATTTCACCTGATGTGTGTCTCCTTTCTCTGCAACTCCAACTCCAAAAAGTCCATAAGTGATTCTGCAGTTGGAAAGTTGGAAATGGCCTTTGTTGGATCATGCCAGTATTGCAGTCAAATTAGAAAATTATATTGCACAGATTGGAGGTTATTACTCAAAAAAAAAAAAAAAAAGGTGTTTAACCATGCTGGGGACCAAAAGGCTGTACGAAATTCGAGAAAAGCAGTCAACCTTGGAGAAATACTGATACTTAACTCCACCAAGGACACAGCTCACTGAGGAGTGATGGTTGAAATCACTGATTACGGAAATGTAATTACACACTGCAGTTATGACGTTATTATGCAGTGTCCTGATTGGTGGAAAACGTTGTCCCCATGCTTGCATGAGGATTCGGCACAAGTCATATTCCATTGGCTTATGGTGGCTATTCGCAGAGAGCTATTAATAACATCTTTCCTAAAAAATTACTTCCATCTCAAATGTTTTCGGTGTTGCTTTACTACAGGAAGAAAAATGCCAGATACTAGAAAACACTTTCTTTCCTCCGCACATTTTTCGGAATTCATTAATATTCTGCAGGCCAGATGGGACGCTCTGGCGGTCCAAAACTGGCCCGTGTGCCACCAGTTGACAATCACTGGGCTAAACTATGCTGAACACCGACTCTCAAAATGCCTTCTTATCTTCAGCATCCTAGTTTACATTCACCTTGAATTCTTTGGAGCAAAAAAGAGTTGTGTATTAAATCATATTGATAGAAAACTGCAACTTGTGGATGGAAGTGACAGTTTAATTTTCTTGGTGGCGGCAGTGAAACTATTGCACACCTGACTGTTCCAAAGACAGGACTGAAAACCTTCCTTTAAGTTACTCAACTCCAACACTAGTGATATTATATAACGCAGGTGGCATAATCTAGAAATACTGTAATTGGTTCAGTTTCTTTTCATGTTTGGACAGATTTTTGCTTTGTTTATGGAAAATGGAAATGGAAATTTGAAATAATTCAATAAGGAGGCATTTCATATTGCTCCTTGTTTTATATTACATAATTTTGGAATCAAATTCAAAACTTACCGGCAACCCAAAAGCTGAAGTATTGTCTAGTGACTTGGCTGTCCAGTATGCTTAACATGTGCAATATGTAAATGTGTAGCTGCTTTATAATACAGGCATTTCCTGTAATTTTTGTTTTTGTTTTTTTGTATGGAGGTCTTTTCAGTTATAGTCTAGGTCCTATTCAGTCTGAGTTTTACCGTCATTGTTTTGAATGAAAACAAATATACTACAAATTTGATTTACTACAGTGCTTTCAAAGCAAAACTACATTTTGAATCCTCTCAAATTCAGTCCTTTTGTGGCTTGGATGTTAAACCTAATGGTCGATCAATGAGCCTTCATCATGCCTCTTTATCAAGACCGGTGGGAACAAAAAACCACTAGAAAGAGCTCTCCTCGCTCTCTCAAACAAAGGAAAGCTTTTATCCATCCATTTTGCATCTGCTTTGCTTTTATTTCATGATGGAGTACATAGATGTGAGCTCAGCTTCCTGTTTGGGTGAGATGGAGTTTTGATAAAAATGTGTTTTACAGACGGGGATAATGTCTCTGAATGGAAATGCTTTCTCTTGTGGTTTCTTGCCGTGCCCAGTCCCAAACATATTTGGTATAAAAGCCCTTACACTCCAATTCAGCCTCACTGGATGATCATGAATGGGACGGTTAATGAGAGGACAATGAGTGGAACCGACCCAGGATCACACCTCGTCCCCCTCCGGTCACACTCTAATTCGGACGTGACAAGCTCGCCCAACAATCTGCAGCAGTTTGCCGACGAGACAACCCTTCACGGTCTGTCGCATGTGGTCAAGAGCAGATCCTCTCGAGTCCAGCGGTTCATCTGGGCCACCGCTTTCATCGGGTGTCTCTGCCTCTTTGTGCACCACAGCGTCACCGCGGTCACAGACTACTTTCACTACCATCATGTCACCAAAGTTGACGAAAAGGTGACAAATGAGATAAACTTCCCAGCCGTTACGTTTTGTAACATAAATCCGTTGAGAATGTCGATGCTGACCAGTTGTGAAATCGAACATCTGAAGCCCGTCTGGCCCATACGTGAAGAGGATGCAGAGAACATCAGCCACAGCGTAGGTGCAAAGCCTGAATGCTGTGGCCGGTTCGACTGGGAAAGTCTGTACAACCGTTCAGCTCACCGCCTGTGGGACATGGTGAAGACTTGTCGCTTTAAGAAGGCCAGCTGCACGGAAGAAGACTTTGAGCCTGTGAGTAATTTTCTCGCTTGCCTTTGAACTTAATCCTTTCAGCAGAGGTTTTGGCCTCGAGGCTTTCACAGTTGTATGGGAGATGTGAATAAAACCAAGAAATATGCATACAGGCTTCAGTATATTGAAGAATCAAAGACTGACCCCCCTGAATTTTTGTACCTGGTTTCAGAATGTGATTGGTTTCATAGGAGATGAACAATGGAGTTATAATGGTTCTTTTCTTTCAATACAGAGAAATATGAGCATCACCTCATTTTGGACTAGATCACTGGGAACTATTTTACTTATAAAGACAGGAACTACACATCAAAGCTAAAAACTTCTGTTTGATGCAGTGTTTCTGCATCACTTCTCGGTATTCTTTGGCCAGTTTTTCCACACCTGAGTACAAACCGCATACTACAAAATGCAGTTTTATGTCGGCTTTTAGTTTTCTCCTTTGCAATTTATATCCTGCAGGAAAGCAGAGACTGAGAAAGCAAGACATAAGTGCAAAGACAAAGTTGTACTTGTGAATGTAGTGATGAAACATAAGTGATGCACTGCTTTGCATGTTTTCGGAAAGCCACAGATGTTCAGCTTCTCTCGTCTTTTGTCCAGTATGAACTCTTCTTCTGTGTGAACTCCTGAAGCCATCTGACTCCTTGTCACAGGGCCTGGGTGGATTATTCTGTGATATTTACAATCTCTTTCTATTTGATTAGAGATCTAAGAGCATCAAGGCAGATTAACTCTGCCCCCTTGGTGTAAATAACCTCACCAATCTCTTCACAACCGTGGCAGCAACTGACAAGGCATTAAGTTGTGAAGACTTTATCCTTAACTCTTGTGTTTGGGGGTTTAATTAAAACCCTGCTCACTCAGAAGGCAGTGTCACTGCACTGAGATATCTTCAAAAAAAAAAAAAAAGATGAGTTTTTTATCGCCGTGATTGTCACAACCTCGTGGTAATATCTGTTGAATTACAATGTTGGCAAATCATACTGATGACAGCCATATCTTAGAAATATTGCACCAAGAAAAAAATGTCACAACCAATATTCTGCGAGTGAGGAAACACTAAAGTCTCGCTAACCCTCTTATGAGTTTCTTGGTCCCCTGAAATGACACAAATCTAAGATAGTGATGTGGATGAGTTGTAACTTTTTTGCAAGTTTGAACAACATGTAATAGCAAATATGCAGATCCTCCTCCCCGAGGTCGTGCTATGTACGGCGGGAAAGTTGGAGTGATTGGTTCGCTCCAGCTTTCATACTTATCTCAGACCCCGGGATCAGAGGGAGCATGCTGCTTGATATTTGCCGTGCACTCTTCTACATGGACGCTGGTTTCTCTGACCTTGTGGCACATGGAAGCACAACTGACCTGTGGGTTCTGCATGCTGCTCATGTAATGAATGGATGAAATTCCTGGGATGACTCACTCAGGTAGCATATGCACTTTCAGAAATAGTGGTGCGGTAGGAGTCAACTTCCGTTCCCTAAGGCCCAATCTACACAAATGTGCCCCCTAGGGACTAATTATTGCACCTCAAGGTAATTATGTGAACCTTTCTCAGAGCCAAAAAGGGAACATATGTACGCTCCAAAGCAGGAAAATGGTACATATATGAGCTGTTTGTTCAGCCAAATACAATGAATTAATAAATACTATTATACATAAATAAATAAATAAATAGCTAAATTGGGTAAAATATTAATTTAAGGTAGATTTCAGCTTGTAGACTATGGTTGAGTAGCCTTGAAATGAGATGAATTTTGTAAAGTTGTGGATTTGCAAAATAGCTAATATAATTACCCAGTCAATATCATAGTTATAGACCGGTCTCTATAAGGTACAGACCACAAGTGGGAACAAGGAGTCCACAAGCTGTCCCAGTGACGAGCTGTTGGACCCCTCAAGGTGCAATTATTTAAGGTCTGAGAGTGTGTGTGTGTGTGTGTGCACTGGAGAACTTACATGCAAGCTTCAATAATGTATCCCAGAAAACTATAGCTATAAGATTTCCATGTAAAACAGACCTGCCTCATCAGCTGAAATTGCAAAGTGGAGCAGCAGCAAAGAAAGAAAAACATCCCGTCCCCTCTAATTGATATTTGCCGAAATTAAATTCTGGTCCTGGATATGATTTCGCTGTAGGATATTTCCACCTATAGGAGGGGTTAAAACAGAATGGCCAGTATTAATGGCCAACATGTGTGTGTCTGTGTGTGTGTCTGGCACAGATCCACTTTGCTTAGCTGAGAGACCGAGGTGGGAGAGTTAACTTAAAGCACATAATTTGTCGCGTGGACTCCACTCCAGCCTCACTTCAGCAGTCACCGAGCTTTTATTATTAACAAGTCATGCCGTCGTTACATTTTCTCTCTCTCTCTCTCTCTCTTTTTTTTCCCGCCCTTCAGACTCTTACATTGTGGTGTTAATAGGCTGGTAGCCCGCCGTTGATCTGATAATGTATTTTTACCTTTAGTGGAAGCAATAGCTCAGTGCCGGTGTGTAAGAGCAGTATAAACCTTCAATATGAGAAATGAGAACTGGTTTGAATTTATTAAATGGGTTCACATCTGTACATATCTATCTATCTATCTATCTATCTATCTATCTATCTATCTATCTATCTATCCGTCTGTCCAGATAGACCAACAAATATTTTGTTTTCCCTTTGATCTCCTTTGTACAAGCATTACAATACACTGAAATGTTGGTATTATCTGAAATTTTGCTATCATCTTTTTTTTTTAATTTGTTTTGGGAAATTCTGCATTATTAAACAGTTTCATGCAACCAAACAACGCCTTGGGATTGAACCCTCCCGCTGCAACAAGCACTTAGGACAAGGTATAGGCTCCCAAAAAAGCATACAGTGTGTCAGTACAATATTATTTCCCAATAAATAAGTGGATAAATTAAAAAAAATAATAATTTTATAACCTCTTCATCTGTTGCATCAAAGTTTCAGTTTCCTGACTGATATCAAAGAGAGGATGATGACAGCCTTTCTCTCTCAAGTTGCTCTGTAGATTAATTTGTCTGTCAAAATGAAGATACAGACTGCCTTTTTCTTTTTTTTATTTATTGTGCTGAGTTCCCCTTCCTGACTAAAGCCACTGACATAACTAAAAGTAAAGATATTTTTGAGGTAAATATACATTCCAGTTGACGCATGGCTCTCAATAACAAAACAACAACAACAACAACAAAAAAACGCCGCTGTAACCTCTCTGGCGGCTGCGTTTGTGTTGTAGCTGCTTCTCGTGGAAATCCAGAGCTCCGGCTTCTGGAGGACGTTAAAAGTGAAATCCAAACTGCGTCTTCAGCGGCAGCAAAGAGCCAGTCCGGTGGAAGTTGGACTCGCCGACGTCAGATCCTGTGCCTCTCTCCCCTCTTTGGTTTCCTTTGGTGAAAAGCATCACAGAGCAGCAGGGTTGGTAAACATGAGCTTTTTTTTGTGCAGTTTACTGATGACACACACACAGGATTTCTTAGTACTGAAGTTCAAACAGCTTTCAAACGGCTACCTCTCGCTGCCATTTGGAGCTGCCAATGTGTGAAGTTGCCTTGTGCAGCTTTAAAGGAGCAGTTCACCCCAAAAAATGAAAAATTCACCCAGCATCTACCCCTATACTCATGTTAGTGTAAACACCAGGGTTTGTATGTCTAAACAACACTATGGCTGATTGTCTTTTCTCATTTTATAGCTTAATCTGGCCAAGATCACAGTATGAGTTTTAATGAGAGCAACAACAAGGCTAAGTTGACCCCAGTTACTGTGTTTGTACAGGCATGAATGCAACTCGACAGCCGGTAGCAGCTGTTTTGTTTTCAACCCGTTGTTTTATTTGCTGAAAGCTGTGGGCCAGTAACTGAGACTAGGATTATGGGCTCTAAATAAACTGCAACTCGAAGTACCTGATGTGAAGTGATGTAGCCTAACTGCACAACGCTCCCTGAATGCTTCACTGGAAATCATAACAGTGGCAGGTGATGTTATAGCAGATAGTGGATCAACTTGGACGGATACCAAATCAAAATTCTCTCCAGGGTTTCAGGGAGATGACAGTATCCTCTCAAAAATTAGGGGGAAATAAGCAAAAGTAAAGTATTTTAATGTCTGAGTGGGGAAAAATGCAGGCTGCTTGGCTTGAAATGACAGAGAAACTGTCATGCATGAAGGTAAAACCTTTTAAAAGCCAAATATTACAAAAAACAGTAGCCTATATAACAATAATGGTGCTCTTCCATTACACAGTATAGGCTCCACCATGACTCTATTCACGTTACATTTCTGGATTTGGATTTTATATTGAAGACAGCCAAAACTGAGTTATCCTTCACAAGTAAACCCAGATTGCAAAGATTTTGTATGGATTATCAACAGCCGAAATTTGTAATTTATTTGTCAGAAAAAAGATTATTTGTTCCTTGTTGAGTGCCTACTCTCTCACCAATCAACAGTCTGCAATTTTTCACCTTTTAGTATCTGCTCAGCTCGCTCGGAACTGCAAAGGAGGTGGTTCCAAAAAATAGTTTGTGGTAGCAGATTCTTCCACAAACTTTTTCCTAATAGAAAAAACAAACAAACAAGAAAGTCCAAGTGCAAGTGTGCTCAGTCTTCGAAATACACACGTTTGTATGGACCATAGAAACTGATCTGTCATTTTAACATCCAGTGAAGATGTTAAAATGTGGAATAAGGACAACGTTTGATTACTGACCCTTGAAAATTTTGCGTAGTGCACCTTTAAGCGGTGAAATTTCGTCCCTCTCTGTGATTGAGTGTAAGGTGGCCACCTGCTTAAGCCATGCCACATGATATTGGACTGGGAAGTTTTACAAGATATGAATTTTTATTTGTATTTTATGGCTGTTTGAATTGTTCTTGTGATTTGACTGACCATAATAGGGGTAACCAGCGGCAACAATCTGTCCAGCTAAGCACATTAAATATAAATTAGACACTTACAGTATTGGATTGAATTCAGAGTCTAACGTCACTCATGTGAAGATGTTTATATTCCACGTGGACAGTTCTTGGCTGGAAGAAATGCATTTTTTTTTTTTTTTTTGCACAGCATGAGTCTAATATCTCTATATCCTGCCAGTTGCACCTTTTGAATTTTTCGGGCAAATTCATGCGTATGATTTTTTTTCCCACAGGTAAACAGAAATGTAATGAATACACCGAGGATGTTGTCTTGCAGGGAAAGCATCATCATTTCCTGCTCGGCAAGTATCCATGGCAACTCTACTTCTGCAGGTGGAGCCAGATAACTGGTGGTAATTGCGTCAAACCGATGCATACTTTTTACCAAATTGACCTTTATCAAAACCTTGAGCCATATTAATCATCTGTTTAGTCTCCATTTAGGCCCCCGGTCTGACTTCAGGGAGTCATCTTGATTTATAAAGGCGTCTGCAGGGAGGCACCAGACAATAGCTTTTCAAATAGGGCAGGGTGGCGTCATTTTGTCTTGCATGTAAGGATGAAAAAAATAAGACAAAATAAATAACATATCAGACCTGCCAGAAAGCTCTGCTGTGTCTCTCCACCTAAGTTATACAGAAGCCGGGGATGTGAAATTGTGGCAATTCGGCTTCACTATCCATCATGTCTCAGATGCAGTGTCTGCTTCGATGCAATCTGGCTCATCACTCATCAGAGTTGTTATAAGACAGTTAAGGGTGTAATGCACCCGGAATTAATGTCATCGCCGGCTTTCCTTTAGGAGGCACGAATGCTAATAAAAACATTTTACAGCATGAAGGCCTTGACGCTAAGTTTGTACATCAGGCCATCTCATTCTGCAGACACAGCGTGCATCGCAGTCGTTCAGCTTCTGCAGATTATCTCTCCATTCAGGCGGCATGAGCATGAGGATCCTTAGTCAATTTTATAGAGCTGAAAACAGCATCTTAATAGAGTCTGCTGCACAATTACTGTTATTACTGTTTCCCCCCACCTCCGGAATTCAAAGGATTTTCTTTTCATGTTGAAATTATATGCTCGCATTGTGCACCTATACTTCTGCCTACTTTAGATATTACTAATACTGTAGGAATACTTCACTAATTTGATGATTGAAAGGACGATTATCAAAGGACATCTTGTTTATGGAATTCATATTTACGTTCAAACACGCCACTCTGTGCACTCGCCAAGTGACCGTTATTGTTTTATTTCTTCAACACTTAATATTAATGTTGCAGTGGGCCTGAAACAAAATTATCCAGTTGTCAAATATGAATTACCCCTTTGCCTGACACAGCTCGGTGGATGTTCTTGTTTAGTAGATTTCTTTCCCTTGACCCGGAGGAGGCAGAGGCGGCAGTGGCATGTTTCCACACGCACACAACAGACCATGAGAGGCCCATCGGTTTTCTTTGTGCATAATTAGATTCAGATCCTGTTCTCTGATTGTTGACAACAACAACACATTATCCCCTATGTCTGTCCCACAAGTACCATTAGGGTGAGTGGCCCAGCTTCATTCGCCTGTCTTTTTTCTGTCTTTAGCTGTGACCCTGAAGCTGTTTGCCAAGCAGAGGAGTCGAGAGGGGATTCACTTAGCTGAAATGACTGGCTAATAGCGTTTAATGAGCTGTTTTGGCATGATGTCGTCTTCCCGAGCTTGTTTGCAGAGCAGGGCTATCTGACACTACCCATCTGCAACGCCTGTCTGTGTGCGTGTGTGTGTGCGTGCGTGCGTGTGTGTGTATGTGTGTTGATCAGAGAGGCACGCTGACAGGACTAATGGACAGAGATGTACAGTAGGCAGACCTCCCAGAGCACACGAGGCTTTCAGCTCCTTAGCCTTGATTGAGGAAGATCGGTGGTCCAGAAAGACCCGAGCTATCCTAAAATCACCTGCAGGATAAGACTTCTAAATGTGTTTCCAAGAGGAAAGCCGCGATTCGAGTTGGATGGTTATTCACGAGATGAGAGGGCGACCTCCCACGCAGAATCTTGGCAAAAGCTCAGAGACAGCCAGGGGGCTCTAAGCTACACGCAGCACATAGCGGATACTGTATATGTCTAGTTCACAAAGACGTGCTATTTCCTAGCTTTAGGGGCCACTCTCAAGGCTATCTACTGTATATATCATGTGCGCAGTGCATATGCCCTCACACAAACTCCATAGCTAGACAAAGACTCGCTTTTCATATTTTCCCTTGCACTATATAAGCACCGATGACCTACATTTGGTGCATCACTGCAATGATTGTTCACCTTACCGGCACATTCTCCATATAATAGCATGCCCCTCAAAATTATGTTTTTTTTTTCCTCATCCTTATATCCTTATATCGAAATCCCTTTTTCTTTTTTTTTCTTTTTTTTGAACAATACCACTTTTTGCCACTTCCACCACGTAAAACCTGCAATTTCACAACTTTCAAAGCGACGTGGCAGCAGCACGGCGCAGTGGTTGAAAACACTGTTTCCTTCTCCAAAGACACATGGCTGCATGTTGATGGCTGGAGTTTTTTTTTTCTTTTCTTTTCTTTTCAAAGATTCAAGAGATTGTGACAGGTCAAGATTATGTACAGTGTAAAGCATTTCACAGTGGATTGCTTCATCATCTACACCGAGTATGCAGGGAGCTTCACTGCTTTTCTCTTTCCATGTTTCTTCTGGTCCGACCTGCTCATGTTTATCCTCTCTCAGACAAAAACACATCAAATTACAACAGCGTGGCATCATCGTAATGCTGCTTCTTTGTGATTTTCCAGTAATATTTCACAACAATCGCTTCAAAATCCACAGGAATACGGCAAGGTATGGCATGAATGTAAAAGAACAAGTGCAACTTTTTGAGATTAAAAAAAAAAAAAAAAAAGAAGAAAGATGCGATGAGAGATGAGAGAAATCTGCTCATTTGCAGTCTTCTCATTTCCTCCCCCTGCATGTCTGTCTGAATAGGTGCGTTTTTAGTGTGGATTTAAAAGAAGAGATGGAGCCGCGGAGAGAAGCGAGGGGAGTTCACCGTTGGCGAGCGCTGACTCTGAAAGCCGGAGAAATCTCACATGTCTACCAGGACATTGTTGGAGGGGCGGAAGCAGCACGTCGCTTGTATTATTTATAGGTTTTTGCATGTAACCGCGAGCATCACATATTAATTCAAACCTCCACATCACAGGAATATCATTGTGCGCCCTTTGATTCAATAACATGAATGTAGACTTTGGTTTGTAAAAGCTTTTTTTTATATATATAAATATATTTTAGTATATATATTTGATTTTGTTGTCAAAATGGTAAGGAAGGCAAATAGCTATATTTAGCTTTTAACCACAGGATAAGAAATGGACGTGGCTAGTGGAGATGAATAGGCATGACTTCTGTTGCCTACAGTAAACCATTTGCTAATTGAGCTGGCCATTACAGGTGGTGCAGCAGACCCCCCTGAAGTTACAGCGCTCGACACTGATACAGATGGAGAAAAAAAAAAATGGAACGGTAACACAGTGTTGCTATTCTATAGCAGCTTATCAGCTGGGTTAATTCTGTTTGTCATGCAATTAAGGAAGCCTGGCATATCTAAATGTTACAGAAATGTCTGCTCCCTGCTTGAAATTAATTTCCACAACCACCGTGAACTTTTAATTTAATAAGCTATTATCACATAATCTGTATTATAGTTAAATGCAATAACTACTGCAGACACACACTCATAAAAGGAAAGCCTAATGAGGTTTGCATGACTTATTGTCTGTCTTGCAGTCCGTTTCATTTATAGCCACGCTAAATTGATTTGGAAAATATTATTAAACCTACTGAACCGTTCTTTGACTAAGCATTGTCGAGCAACCTCAACATTTATATTACTATATATACACACCCGGGGAAGCTCTTTCATTCTGCAACCCAAACTAAACCTTTTGAGCCCCTCTCTCTCATCTCTGTGCTGCTGCATGCCCAGAATGTTAAACTGCTGAAGAATACAGCCTATTTCTGAGGCTTCCCCACCTCTTCCCTTGTGTTTAAACTGGAAAATCACCATACACATACCTTTGGTGGATGTCTAAGACTGCGGCGAGCAGCTAAAGGGATGAAGTCCTAACAGCGTAAACATCCCAAGCAATTATGGTGTTTTCCCCGAGTTCTCTCTCTGTCTTTTCTTTTTTTTTCTTTCTTTCTTCAGGAGACCACAGTCAACACAATCCCCCCAAGATGAGGGAATATGAAGTTTTAATGCTCAGATGTGTCTTGTTTAATTCCAGGATGTAAGTGTTGACTCATTGCATTCCGCCTAACCTAATAAGGTATTAATGTTTAATATGTTGCAGTAGTGACTACTTAATACCCAATGCAAAAGACGTTGAATATTAAACACGTTAACATGTGTTAACAGTGTCAGCTCTGTACTCCTTCGTTGTGTGTGGCACTCTGGCAATGCTGTTAAACAACAAGCTGCCTTCTCTCACGGCTCTAAAGCAGAGAGCTGGAGTCAGAAACAGCTGGAGCTGTAAGTCGGAGGTGTCGTGTGTGTGTGGCAATGCCATCACCTCCCTTCCACTGGGTGTGAAAACCCTTGGCGGGCAGGGACGAGGGCGAGTCCCTCATTAGCATCGCTCCGGGTCCAAAACTTGGTATCAGATTGCACTCTTCAGCTGACGGCAGGCCTAATCTCTGTTGTTGTTTCAGTCAAAGCAGACCCCACAGCCATGGTGTGTTGATAATGGCAGATAAGGCGCCGCTTGGCTCTGTAATTCGAGGGGATGGACACTAATCACGCTGAAAGACTCTCGCCATGGTATCTCCCTCTTATCTATATGGATGGCCGTCTGCATTGTGGGCACTATTACTGGCGCTGCTGTCATCATTACTGCTGCCATGGAGACAGAAGGGCGGACAAGGTCTCATCCAAACACATCAGCGAGTCTG
>OMLB01056954.1:0-10143 GCA_900302555.1 Myripristis jacobus
AATGACGCCTTTTTTCCCACTTTGCCTGTGTTATCATCAGGTGCCGACCTTGAAACGTTATGGAGGAGAGAAAAACGTGTCCTTTTGTAGACGGACAGAGTGTCACTGGATGAGTCTAAAAGAGGAATAATAATCATTTCAAAGACGGCCAGAGTTCACTCTGAGCTCCGAGTCCAGGTGACACGGAGGAAACTCTGCTGCAGTTCTGACAAGAGCGATGAGCTTCAGCCCCGATTCACAGAGGAAACAGCTCTACCATCCCGTTCTCCAGTCTGGATGAAATCTCACTATGTGCTAAAAGTAGAATTAAATAAAAACAGGCTTGCCTTTGTCATGGTGAAACACTGTGTGACATGGATTTCTAACACACTGGGCAAAATTGGTGAGGGATAAGTTTAGACTCGACTGCCAAAAAAAAAAAAACATGCATAAGCACGTATACGCTGGCAATTTTGCACAGCACAGATTTAAGTCCTCACTTAGCAAGTTTACACTAAGCCATTTATAAACCATCAAAATATTTCGCATGTAAAATTAAATTAATAAATAAATATAGATTGATAGATAGATGATCAGACTATAATAGAGTTTTGGTAGTTTCGGTCTATTTTCCTCTGATTCCTCAATCATATGCTGGTAGAAAGACAAAGCCGAGCCGTATGACATGTTTCCCTGAAAGATAGCTACTGTAACACAAAAGCCACAGCAGGAGATTCTGTACTGTAAGTGTGTTAACACTTAAGAGTGTCCGCCCTTAAAGCCGTAAAGCACTTCACCTAGCAGCCTCTTCCTCGCCATGCCGAGTGACGTTTACAGACAACAGACAACAGAGCAAAATGAGAAACAAAGCAGCTAACCGGTGAAATCAGTGTGTGGTCCGTGTCGCTCAATCCACCAGCGCAGAAAGTGCTCTTAGCGGTGCTTTTCTCTCTTTAAACTAAATAGATGAATAAATAAAAACAACACTACAGGCGGTCACATCCTGAGTGGATCATTTAGTAGCTGGAACATGAAAATTCAATGCACGCTCAAGGCAACGTGGTCAGCTGACCGAACCATCAAGGAGATGATCGATACGACGTGAACCCTGAGCCCAGCTGGAGGACGAAGTGAGGAGGAGGAGGAGGAGGTGATGAGGAGGGGACCCGGATTATCTTGCACAGGGAACATAAAACACACCAAGAAATCAGATGTATGTTCAGATATGTTTTGAGGTTCTAAAAGTCGTGGTGTTTCACATCCTCAAGCTGAAATGTCACGTAAACACCCACACACACACGAGGTGCTGCCACAAGAAAGAAGTGGACGTTGGCGGTGGGATCCAGCTTCATCTTTGCGGGAGTTTCGTTGACGTCCAGGAAAATAAGTGTGTGGCCTCCTCTCTGCTCCTCCTCCTGCATACACGACTGTATTTTCTTCTTATTTGAAAAGTGCACATTTTTCTGCTAAATATCAACCTCCAATTAAAAATGATGAAACGATTATGTCATGATCTGATATGCGCCATGAGGTTTACAATTCAATACAACCATATGATGCTGTAAATGAAGTGTGACTGTGCGTCTGTTTCTGAGCCACACATCTTTCTAGCGATGCTACTGGCATGCTCGAATTCAAATAATGCACAAATGCTGTCACTACAAAGTACAAATATTGCAATTTATGAGATTATTGCAGGATAAAACGTAACTCATATCACAATTTATTTTTCTGCCCCGACGATACAGTCACATTTTTGCATTTGCGAAACATTGAATTTTGATATATGATCTCATTCCTCTAGTCTCGACCGCTGTCGCCACCATTCATGTGCTGCATATATAAAGTATGCGAACACAATTGTGGAAAAAAAAACGACTGTAAAACCTAAAAATATCTCCGTGCACACAGCAGGAAGCGAGCGCCCATACTTTCCCAGTGGGTTCTTTGGAATTATGGAGGATAAACCAGACGTTATGTGATAGTGAAAACTAACAAGCTTCCTCTATGGCAGCCTGGCTGTGCTGGAGAACGTGCTTATCTGTTCCCTCACACACACACACACACACACACACACACACACACACACAGAAAACAAAGAGCCAGCTTAGAGTCAGTCAGTGGAGAGGAGCTGCTGTGACGCTGTGAGCCTCCTGCAGCCTTTATCCTGCCTCTTCATGTCAACCAGCTCTCGCTCGCATCCATCCAGAGACATGAGCACCGAGTCACGCCCGAGGTGTGCACGCTACACACGCTACACACGCTACACACGCATCCTTTTACCACACTGGTCGGGGCAGATGGCCGCCCACCCAGAGCCGGGGCTGCTCGAGGTTGTTTTCCCGTAAAAAGTTGTTTTTTTTCTTCAACGCCGTCGCCATGAGCTTGCTCACGGGGGAGACTTTGCTTCACTGGATGAGCAAAATTTGTTGAGTCTCTGTAAAGCGCCTTGAGATAACTGCTGTTATGATTTGATGCTATATAAACAAAACTGAATTGAAGTGACACTTGTGTAGGGCAGGTTTGGTATGCGCTCCAAAGTGGCAGCAAATGACTGGTTTCTTTGCTTTATACTATTATAGAAGTTTTGTTTTATAAAAGAAATTAGAGAAATGAAGTGTGATGTGAGGTTTATGGAGACATTTGTTGTTATGAGCCTTCTACTTGTGTGTTTTAACAGCCATATAAAAAAAATAAATAAAAAAAAATACCCCAACATTTTGGACAAAATGCCCTTTACCTTTAGCCAAACTGAGAAGAAGTTCAGTACCATTTTTACATCTGGGCTCGCTCCATCAGAGTGAAAAAATAACCATACATCATAAACAGAGACTCTAGCTACCTGTTTGTGGTATTTTTAAGCTTTGTGTTTCAAACTATTTCTTTTATCTTCACAGTGTGCCAAGAATAAATGTCAAATCAACACATTAACCATTTTCTTCATCTTTTTTCTGTCAACAAACAATGATTTCTGTCAACAAACAATGATTTAAGACCCATGAATGCAAAGGGAATGTTCGGTGTGATGTTGCACAAAAATCTGCATTTTAGACAGCAGAACTGTGCATCACGTCATCTCAAAATCCCCATTTCACCGTCATGTGGTTCTACTGAAAGATAATAAATGACACTCTACTCTACAGCCCGTATTGTTGGGGAAGTGATGATGAGTACACACCGTTAAAGCACATCCTTCTCAAAGACATGCTACTGAACAAATACTTTGACTTTAACTGCTTTTTACGCACTAAAGTAATGAAGTCACTGTCTGTCACACAACTACTACAAATGTCACTATCTGAGCGTGACACTTTGTGAACACAGGAAAGGAAGTGAAACTGTAACTGCACTGAGAGCCAAACCACTTGACTGTGAGCATCAACACACACACACACACACACACACAAACAGCAGCGCATCGGTGTCGCTGCTTTGTAGGCACTCAACTTCTCCATTAGCAAACAAGCACACACACACAACACCTGCAACTCTGGTCCCAGTTTGTTTTAGTCAAAAATGTCTGTAATGACTTTTTTTTTTTTTAAGATGGACATGCTTCACAAATCAAAGCGACGAGGCTGTTTGTAAGTTCAGTGCAATGTAAGTTCAATCAGCGTGAGTTCACTCGCCCTAAAAAACATTGTTGATATGATATCTTCTCGCATCCCAAACACAGAACTTGACCGGTCCACTTACTTTCTGCGTCTGAGGCGATTCCTGCAGCGCTGCTCCTTCCGTGACATGGTGTCTGCGGGGGAGAAGCCCGTGTTGTGACAGTCAGGAAGCAGGCTCATGTTAGCGGCTCTGATGTTCAACTGGCACAGCGCAGACCTCAACCGCTCCCCAGCCTCACCGCCACAACCGTGAGTGACACTCTCTCTCACCCTGTCTCTCTCACCCTGTCTATCTCTCTGTCTTTGTCTCTCTCTCTGTGTCTCTCTCACCCTCTCTCTCACGGTGCAGCTGCACAGTGGGGTCATGCCTCTTTATCATCTATTTCCTGTCCTCTGCTCTTCCTTTGGGAGCAGACGTGACCCTGTGACATCACAGTTCCCCGTCCCGTCCCTCCTCCCGCCCCTTCAGCAGCTTATTTCTTCTTTTTGGCCCCGTGCCGCGTTTCACTTCGCTCTCTGACCTGCGCTGGGGCCGCCCCGTGCCTCTGTAGTGAACCTCTCTAGTGCACTGCCTGCCTCCTGTGATATCGGACACAATTTAAAGCGCTGGCAGTAGAGAAACTCGTTTTTCCACCCATTATCTATTAAACACGTTTATCTGCCTTCATCTAATTTAATTTACCAAACTCTTCTCAGGACGGGATGCCTGGGGTGTTTCAGTTTGGTGGGATGCTGCAGAATCAGGAGGCAGGTTAAATAGAGGTGGCATCTTTTCTTTTATCTAATGTCATGTGCTAAATGGAGATTGTGCCATTCTTTTTAGAGCAAAAGGCATCTACAGGTACTAGAGGGTTAAACTGAATGTTTTCTAAGACCAAATTTCAATCAAATGACAAAAATCATCTTTTCTCTTTCAGATTTTTCTTTTCAGAGGCATTGGGGGTGAAGTATGAGTCATGACCCATTTGGACAAGATTAGATGGATGAATTCAATTACAATAAATGTTTTTTTTCTGAAATGAAGACCCCATAAATTCAGATTTAGGACTATTTAATGACCCTGGTAACCTCTGCACAATGAGACGCCAGAAGCCAGAATACAGACAAATCAACCATGTCACATGTCAGCAGCAAACAGCCAAGTATGGTCAAAACACTGGGACGCACTGCGATCCAAACACAGGCAGAGAGAGAAGTGAGGTGTGGCTGAGGGCCGGACCACTACCTGAAAACTGAGCAATGCTTCTGCAAAACCTGGAGGGATGCTCTCAATCTCAGCGCCAATCTCAATCTCAGTGGCTGAAATTGCATCAACAACATGACAGCACGCGTGTATGTGTTGAATGACAAGGTTTCTTTTATATTCAATAGGGAATTGCTTCTCTTTTCACACTTATTTCAGATGGGCCCGTCCAGCATACAGACAATCTGTTCGTTCCCCTCTAAACAGTTCTGCTACATTCCTTAGGAAACCCTGAATGATTTCACTCCTTTACATCATTTGTGGATTTCATTCAGTCAGCGCTGTAGTATTTCAATGTCATCCACTGGCTAAGAATTATCAGCTGGCATATTGACTGTCCCACCTCAGTAAATAATCCCTGGCACTGCGAATCCTTCTTTTTTTGGACGAGCCCTTGCCTGTCTGTCCTCCTCCCCTCCTGGCACGCAGCCTCTGTTACTAAGCAAAGTTTGGATGCAGGTAGAAAACTGCTGAGTCACTGGGGCTCGTCTGTTGCTGAGCCAATCTCGACCGTACCACAGAACCAGGAGGCAAAATCCGGTCCACACGAGCTCTGACCGACAGGGCTTCACCGACCTCACCAGCAGGGTGATGACAACTGCAGTTTAGTAACCTTTTGTGTGCTTCATCTTTCCTAAAATGCTCCGTATTTTCATAATGGTGCAAAAAAAAAAAAAAAAACACCAGCAGGGTATTTTTCTCATTGCTGCGGCTGAAATGTTCTCACTGCAGACATGAGTCAGGGTGTAGCAGGAACAGACGAGAAATCAGAGGAGAAATCTCACATCCGATTGTGCACGAAAGCAGAGGAAGAGCTCCACTTTGTGCATCAGCTCGTCCTTGAGAAAGGGCTGCCTTGGCCAAACTGTACAAATTTCTGTAGTGCCTTTAGTAACAGCTGTGTATCTATTATATGTCAAGGTGTACACACACACACACACACACACAGAAGGCATGTTTTTAAATGAGAGCTGGATGTGAACTATGACCTGTAGTAAGCAGACAAACAGTGATTGTTGTCGACTGCTGACAAAGCCCCGGCGTTTGTAGAGCCTTGGGGCGGCTGGTGGGGCGCAGCCAAACAGAGTTAGACTGGGAACAGGAGGAAACTGCAATGTGCTGCAGAGGGACTGCAGCACAGTCCAGCAGTGTCAAGAGAAGAGAGAAAGTAACTACATATAGAGAAGATGATCATAATATTTACAGGAGCAGCACAAAGAGCTGACTTTTTATTCTGCTTTCCCTGATCCTTTTTTCTGTTTCATCTACGTCCCTTTGGCTGTATTGTTTTTAATGTGGCTATAATAAATAAGGATATGAAGTTGATGAAATTAAGGATATGGGTGATAATCAGTCAAGATAAAGTACGCTGGTGATTCAGACTAGATTGTTTGATTTTTCAATTAAAAAATGACAAATGGAAGGGATGAATATATGATGTGCAAATCTGAAATGCCACTCAATGGATAAGTATCGCTCTCCACTGGAGCCTCACGCTGCTCAAAAATCCGCTTTTAAGAGGCACTACACATCCTCCTACCAGGGCTGTGCCACATCATATCGTGTCATATCATCATATTCACAATACAGCAGCATGGTGACATGTTGACGCTTGCATGGCCTACCACACGGGCTACAGCGTCTCTCACCACAGCAACACTCTGACCAGGAGTCAGCTGGGTGTTTTCCACACCGCCCATGTATTTTAACGGCCATCCAAATATAATTAAACCTGCTCAGGGTCTCGCATTAGTGCCATTACTTTCACATCACTCTCAGCCCCCCTTTGTGCTCACCATCAACCTGTATCTGGCACTTTGCTTTGCCCAGACACACAGTCTGAAACTTGTCATTAGTAGAACTGGGTATCAAAACCCGACGTGTTTATGGCACCTTAAACGCCTCACTACGCCAGATTATCGGACAAAGGAAGTGTCATTCAGCGCCACGTTACTCTCAAATGTCATTAACAACCAACACAGCTCACCTGGCTGTTGGGAAAATGGAATCGCAGGTGAAAAAACATGAGGACACGAGGTGTGTTTTTTGGTTTGGGGCGCAGCAAGGTGAGTAGGGTAAAACAGAGTAAAAACAATACATTAAGGTGAAGGATTAACTAGAATCAAGATGGTTAAACAATGCTAATGTATTTTTTTTTTTTAACTATTACTCCCCCTGCTGTACACTGTCATTGTATGGGAAACACTGTAGTTATTGCCCTAAATATTGTTACCGCAAACTATCATGAAATATAGTATATTATTTTAAGTCTATATATCCCAGCCCTTTTTCCTGCACCTGGTGGCTGCATGGGAATGTCAAGTCTTATTTCAACGTAAGCCTACGAAGGCAATAAAGCTCCCTGATGGGAACTCCTCTATCGAGTCGCATCTAGAGTCTGTAGTTCAAGTCCTCACAACCTTTTCAGAGACACTGAGACATTGTTCTGTGCAGCTGGCAAACCATCAGGGCTCGGAGAAACACACTTCTGTTCTGCAGGAGTGACGGGAGGAGAAAACATCTCCCTAAGAGAAGAGGTGGGAGGAACTGGGGTCGATGAAATAACCTTCGTCGTTCCTGCGTGGAAATTCAAAGTTGAAAGGCGGAGTTCTGCACGAGCGCTGAGAGGAACGTCAGGAGGCACCACGGCCTTTATTAGTGCTGAACATTAGGATGATACCTCTTACAATAAAGGTGTCTGGTAAGCGCCCCAGTGTTTCCAAATCCTGGCAACATCTGTATAATCAGTCATTTCTCTTATGTTTTTATGCTGCTCTTCTCAGCGATTACTTTGCGCACACACATTCACCAGGGCTGGGATGTCTTTTTCTTTGGCTTTCCTGCTGATGAAGTTCTCAGTTTGAGTTTCTGCTGGTGCAACTTTTTTTTTTTTTTTTCCCTGTTCAGCCATGCAGCTGTTTCTGCTCCTATTGCCTATCCACTTCCTCTGTTTATTCTGAAGACAGCATAATGTGATGTAAAACACATCATCTCCTGTGCAATCAAGGTTTTATCCAAAGAGGGACCTGTCAAACCCGTAATATATTTAGACGAGCAAATTTAAACTTTTTCCCCAAAAGTTAGTCAGAAACTGGGTGCAAGTCAAATCACAATTCTGTTGGATCAATTCGGCAACAGAGCAGCAAAACTGAATAAATTTATCTAAAAAAGGTTATTAGTTCAAAATCTCCAGAGAATATGGAACCTACCAAAGACAAAAAACAACTAAATTTTCTGTTGTTGTTTTTTCCCCACACAGCAGAATGTCAGATCTCTAACAAAAAAAAATGCTTGTTTGCTGAAAGATGCAAAACACATGGCCGAGGCCTACTGTTTAATAATGTAATCGATCAGTTCTTTGTATCATCCAGACCTTAATGTAGTAGTCAGTAGTGACCCGGCTACATCTATAATGGGCAGAGAACAGCCAGACCTTCTGCGGCTCTTTGTGGCCTCCAAGTTAAACAGTGGGGCACATGGGCCGGGCTTCAAGCTGCAACTCACAGAAAAAAAAAACAACCAATGGGAAAGCGGTTATAGTGAGAGCGCTGAAGCATTTTCCCATGAAGCTTAGAGCTTGCTGTCGCGGGTATTTTCTGCAGAACATTTTTTTTTTTTTGGTCCTGTACCCCAGGGACTCCCTCCAGTCCCCAAATAACACTCTCTGCACTTTCATTTGTCATTTCCCCTCTTGTTTTTTCATCTCCATTTCCTTTTCACTGAGGTAATCTACTGGTACAAGACAGAGCGCTGCAGCTGAGCACTGTTTTGTTTGAGACATTTTTTGGCTCCGATTAAAGCTCCCCTTCCCCAGTGCCACTGGCTGGGGGCTGGGAGCACAGGCAATTTTCCACGGGAAGTCTTGTCTGACTACCAAAGCCGAACTAGCACAGATAAATCCTCCTTTTTCCACGACAATCCTTCCCTCACCGAGGAGCTGGATCTGGGTCAGAAAACAATCTCCCCTAAATTCTAGACATGGTGTGTTCTGAGAAGAAACGGCGGACAGAGTGATGATTTCTAGCAAAAAAAGAAAAAGAAAAGAAACAACAGTGGCTTTTAGATGTGACAGCAGATCAAACGGCTTTGCTGCCATTAGTTCAACAGTTCTGCTGTGAGGCTGTGTGAAGCTGTGCAGTGGGCGGCAGTGGGAAGCTGACATCTGACTTCTCAAAGGAGTCTGAGGGAAGTGGCACGGCAGTGAGGGCCCAATGAGCTACACATGGAAACAGGCTGAGCTCTCTGACACGTCACACCTAATGACAAAAAAAAAGGAAGTAATGTTGTGCATGCACTTTTAGTCTGTGCACGAGAAAAGCCACATGCATAAAGATGGAAACTGGTCGCACACACAAACACACACAAGCACACACACTTAACAAGAGCCTCTCCACTGAGACCAATTGCAATCTTTCATCCACGGTGCAGCAGCCAGATGTGACTCCCTCCCTCATCGCTGGTCCATCTGTACACTCGCATACAGCACACACACACACACATGCTTACACACACAACGTGCAAAACCATTGAGGCCTCTCCCCGGTGTCCCAGATACCCTCCTCAGGTTTCCTATTCAGAGGTCCAGCGAGTGGAAATCAAAGCCAGACGGCGCGGTGAGGCCAGTTTTCCACGCTGCGACGGCCAATCTGCCAGCCACGTCTGATTAGCAAAGTGAAGTGAAGAGCCGGTGACGTGCAGCTGGACACTACCTGCCTCAGAGAAGTCAGGCAGGAGGAGAAAACCTCTGACGGGCCAACAGACAAAACAGCATCACCATCAAGCCCTCCAAAATCGTTTCACGACCCAACTAAACTGACAAAGAAGAAGCAAATGTTATAACATGAAAATCTACGCAATCAGTGAGTCTAAAGAGCAAAAAGCGTGTTGATGTTCCAGTGGAGCCGAATGCTTGAAATGACACACAACAGCAAGAGAATCATTTCAGGAGAGCTCCTCTGTCTGCGGGGAGCTGTTTGATGTGCAGCTTGTGCTTTAGAAACAAGGTGAGCGAGCGAGAAAACAGGAAGGGAGGGTGGGGAGGGGTGATGTTACATAACAGCACCACAAACAGCAGCACCAAAAACTATGTCTTATTAATAATATCTGGAACAGACTAAAAAAAAAAAAAAAAAAAAAAAATCTGCTTGGTGTTGTTTTGTTGGCTCTGAACCATTTTGGCTCGTACTTACGAGGACAGCTGCACACGACGAAGAATGACAAAGATATTACTGATGTTTTTGCTTTTATTGTGGTAAATGGAAATTCCCCTAAAACATATTTCTGGCTACATATTTGTGTGTTTTTAAA
>OMLB01056957.1:0-52742 GCA_900302555.1 Myripristis jacobus
TGGGGAGTTCACCTCTATTCCAGCCCATGTACAGCACACGTACACACACACACACACACACACACACACACAAAACTGACAAAGACAATTATTTCTGGGCAGTGCAGTGTTCTCATGAGCACACGTACTTATTCACGTCATGCACCCGAAACAAAAACAGAAGCTAAATTCATTCTTCCCTCCCCGAGTCAAGCAGGGGGGCCGTTTCCAGAAACTTCCATCAGTCAGCCGGACTTGAAAGAGAACAGTATGACTCACTTGAATAAGCCTCCATTTCACAAAACCCCTCCTAAAGGCAACGACTGAATAAATGCGATCAAACGGTGTGTCACATCTTTTGTCTCTCACAGCGTTTCTGGTCGCTGGATATTTCACAGAGAGAAAAAAAAAACCTTGGCAGTAGCCTGTGAAGACTCTGTATATCAGTGGTGTCAAATTTTCACACCCTTAGTAAATTATTTAGACACTAATGTGTCTCACACAGCCCTGTCACTGAAAATAATGTTACCATGCACTCATATATAGATGGTTTATGTGTGTTGGCTGCCCCCATGTGGACGCTCCGAGTATTGCTCCTAGTTTTGTGAATTTTGTTGTATTTACTAACATTGAACAGTGTGTGTGAGCAATGATGGTTTATTTTATGAGCAGCAAGTGAAAAAAAAACAAAAAAACACTTGGATTGATTTTTAATTAAGAGCTGTTTCCATTCAAAGATATTTGATTTTGAAAAAGTTATATCTATGATTAAGGTTATTGTTTACATTATTCATAAATAATTACTCATGTAATTCGTTTTTTATTATTCTCATTCTTATTATAATTTTAATCAAATTTAGTGTTCATTCCTTGCAACAGTTACTGTTACTGGATTTATTATAGACAATAAAACTAGAATAAGTTAAAGGTAATTAGATAAGCAGTAGAGACAGACATGAATTTAGAAAAGTTAAAAACAAAAAAAAAGTAGGTACAATAATAAAACATAGCTGTTACTAAGATAACAGCCATCTACTGAATAAAGAGCGGTTCTTACAATTTTTCTTTGGCTAGTCTTTCCCCTCTTTTCTTTATTTTTCACCCCCTGCCATTTTTTTTCTTTGATTCCTCTTACATACACATAAGCCTCTTTTACCTCACACACCATTATAACCTGTTAGGATCCAGATGCTTTCAGTGACTTGACTCTCCTCTGCCTGTCTCTGTGCCTCTTGCAGAGAAGAAAGACACAGTGCTTCGGCAAGTGCGTCTGGACCCGTGCGACTTGCAGCCCATCTTCGACGACATGCTGCACATCCTGAACCCCGAAGAGCTGCACGTCATCGAGGAGATCCCGGCCGCAGAGGACAAGCTGGACCGGCTGTTTGAGATCGCGGGAGTGAAGAGTCAGGAGGCCAGCCAGACGCTGCTGGACTCCGTCTACAGCCACCTCCCCGACCTGCTATAGCCGAGGAAGCAGGGCGGTGGAGAACCAGCTGGGTTATTGGCGCGGGAATCAAAACGGAATTTCAAAGTGGAAAGGAAAAGTCAGTTCTGGTGTTCAAGGATCTAGGAGTGCTTTAGTTGCAGGTGAATTTTTGGTTCTTGAATCGATCGATCTGATCACTGCATGAGCTGAGCAGATGGACTCTTGATTTGATGTCACTTCACATTCTTGGGTGGCTCAAGCTTGTTATTGTGGCCAAGTGGGTGACCTAATTCCTCCAATATAAGTCTTTCCAAGTATTTCGGTGGACTTACCTGACACACAGGTCCCCAGTGTCCTCCCAACTCCCTCTTTTGTTGCCTTCTGTATACACACTGTTACTCCTTCAAAGCACCTCTATCCTCTAGCACCGTCCTCAAGGCCACGATACAGGGTCAACACTTTAAAGCAATTCATGTAATTAGGTGATTTCAGAATTAATTACATGTGTTCAGCCGGTACTCCTTGCCCTCTTCAAGGCAGTGTTACACAGCTCTAGCGGGGACAGAGTTACCCAAATATAATGATCTTGATTCCCCATACTAGGGAAAACTCTGAAAAGAAGATAAAAGTGTGCTTTGTTTATCTTAACCTGCAGGTAATGTGTTCACTTTTAAATGATAATACCAGTGTTTTCTGAAGTTTGTGCCCATCATCCAAGTTCTTCTTCATTATCTACAGCACTCCTGGTGTGTCAGCAGACTTTGAAAAGAGTGAGGTAATCCATGAAACCGAACCTTTGTTTCCGTACTGGCATTCTTTCATTTTACTACAGATGAGTGGTTTCATATCAGTGCTCTGCTTTTTATCAGTCACCTGACGTTCACAAGAAAAAAAAAATACTCGGAAGTCATCTACCAGGAAAAAAAACATCTCAAAAACATACTGCCTTAATTTAAGTGTCACATTTCTTCTTATCACATACAGCACGCATGGAAAAATGTTTGATAGAAGTGGTGAATGGGTTATAACTCTGAATGACACTGGTATTATCCTTCAGAGTTTAAGGTGTTTAAGTGTCTTGCAAGATAAATCAAGTGCACCCTAGGTATCTCAAAAAATTGTAAATACATTCATAGATGCCCAGATGAGGATTGACCCTAAAGTCATGTGCCTGACCCTGATAAGTCTCCCGTTTTTCAACCCCTACCCTGGGTAGCTCCATGTTCCCATGCCAACCCGCCTACACCTACTGTAGAGAAGATGAACTGTGTAGGCCTAAGCTTCATAGTGTGTAACCACTCTGCCAGAACAACAGGGGTGCAGTGTTGTATGCCCTGACCTGCTGCTCTGGAAGCAAAGCCATATATCTAAAATATTGGATTAAACATTGAAATAATCTGGTGTGAGACGTACCCAAAAGGTTAAGTAATCTAATCCTGAAATATTATGATATATGGCTTTGCCTTGAACTTGTTGATTTTTGGAGAACGGCTCCAAAACAACATCCAATCAGAGAACGGGACGGGGGCTGAGCGTCCCGTGCCCCGGCCCGTGTCTCTGGAACCAAAGCCATATATCTAAAACTGTTTAGATACGTCGCTTTGGGAGCTCTGTTACTGTTGGACTCAAGGACAGTGTACCACAAATACTACTACCACCACTACGCACATTAAATATTACACTCACTGCTAGCTGGCCCTCTTCGCCTCAACAATGTAGCATTTAAAAAAAAAAAGTGTTCTTGATACATTTTGGAGCTTCATGTCTGTGTGTTTCTGGATCAGACACAGGCGTCTGAGCGTTTCAGTGCTATAGAAACAGTAAAAAAACGACAAAAAAAAATCTTTTTCACGCAGTTGTATGTTGCTACATGTGTAGCTGATACTAAAAATGTAACAATATTGATGCACTAATTGTTTTCTCTATGGGAGAGGCAGACATGTATTTTCTCTCTCCTTGCCACTCTCTTTCTTTTACTCTGAAATGCTGTTAACTAACATTTGATTATGTTGTCATTTAAAAGAAAAAACATTTATTTTGAATTATGTTATTGTTGTAGCTTTTCTTTTCTTTCTTATTTTTTTTTGTTTAGCATTTTGATTACCCAGTTGCAACAGTGTATGTCATGTTCTGACGGGCATTCAGATGTATTTCTCCTCCGCTTGGTGTGACACGACGACCTCACCGGGATGTAAGATATGCATACTCCATACTCTACTTGAAATCTGTCTACTTCATTGTACTTGATTTAAAGGAGAAAGAAACTATGTACTATTTCCGCTCCTTCTGAATTCCATGTTCCTACAATAATAATAATAAAAAAAAATAATAATAAAAAAAAAGCACCACCAAAAACTCACTGACGTTCAAAAGATGATTTCGCTGTGAAGTGTTGGCGTTGAGTTGAACAGGCGCCGTGAGAGCAGCACATGTCTCCTCGCCAAGCCAGTCCAAGCTACTCTGGTGCTAGACGTGAACACCCACCGGTTTGGCCTGAAACTGGGGCGCTCGACCCCGGACTATTAGCTATTTAAAGTATTCCAGACTGAGTGAAGAGTGAAGATTGCACTGCTGCGGACTGGTGATGGGGATGTTGATGAGGATGTTGATGATGATGATGATGAAATGGAATGAAATGAAAGATGAGGACTGTGACTCTGATGTGTGAGCTTGCTGTCCACGTCACTGTGGAGACCAGCAGGGGTGTGAGCGCTTGGAGGTGATGCTGGAGGGAGAGTGGTTGAGGTTTGAAATGCACATGTCGGCGGATGATTTAATCAAACTTCACACGTGTAATCAGTATGTTTACTACTATGTAACCTCTTAAAATCAACCAATTAAAGCTCAGAACATTTGTCATAACGCTGCCTGTGGCTGTCGTTTACTCGAGGTTTGTAGCCCTGCAAAAGGTACAAGGCACATGTTATATATATTGTGTCACCACAGTGGTATCTGTCAGTCAGAGTGTGTGTGTGTGTGTGGACAGGTTCTTGTGAACACAGTAACACGAAAACCATACACAATAGGGACTAAATACTTACACCAGTAGATGATTTATTCGGTTTTGGAGCATCATAATTTTCTTTTCCGTGAAATAACTCATAAATACATATACGGCCACTTTATTAGGTCCACCTTTACAGTCTAATGCAGTTCAATGCAACAGCTCTGCCATAGATTCTACCTTATAAGAAAGTTTACAATGTTCAGTTTTTGCTGATAGTGTGGAGAATGTGTAAACTGAATTATATTTGTATTAACGATGTAGTTTGCAGAGGTCTTTTACTGGACTACATTAAATCACACAAACACTATTGGGGTGAATTAAAATATCTTCATTTTATTATTTTGGGTGAACTTGTTATATTAATGATTATATGAAGACTTATGTCCTACGTAAGGTGCAAGGTGACATTGAGGTATTTAATAAGTTAACCAGTGGATTACTTTCTAACCTAACAGGCATTACTGGTTTAAAAATGTTATCAATTCAACAGGTTATTTACCTACCAAGCCCATTGTTCTTGAAAGTGACTCAACCTCGTATGTGTTCCCACACACGCACACACACACACACACACGTAAGCAGCATAATTAATAACTCAGCTTCCTTGTTTAGATACCTACATTTCAGTGGTTGAGCAGAGCACAAACATTCACCGCACCCACAAAAAGTAAAAGAACTCTGGAATCTAAGATGAAGATGAAGAAGATGCAGCACCCAGATTAAATTCTTCTGAACCATAGAGCGTGGTGTATTAAAACTGTCAGTATCTCGCACTAATACACTGACAGTCTGTTGCAAAAGTGGCTTTTTAGATTTATTTGGCCTGTGTTACGCTGAGTTTCGCATCCCTGCCGAGAAATGCATCCACCCCTGTTTGCCCTAACCTTAACCTGAGGATACCCCTGCCCAAACGTAACCAAATTTACAGAGAGGATGCATTTCTCATCATGACTCAGCATGAATGCCAAACTTGGCGTAACACCTGGCACAATCTTCAAAATAAAACAGAATGTGTTCCAACTTGGTAATAAAATAGACTTTTGAAGCTGAAGGGAGTGCTGCCCTGGGTCAAACATAAAAAGAAAATGATTGCAGTGGCAGGAACTGGGAAAAACAATAAGGCACCCTTCCAAGATGAGGTCAGATATCAGAGAAAATTGGACTATTGAACTGTCTTATGAACGACATCCATCTGATTTATACTGTTCTTTACAGATGGACGTCATCCGTGAGACAGATCAAGTCTTTTTTCATTGTCTAAAATAGATTTTTTTGGCAGGTGGCCCTCCTCTTCGAGTACTGTATTTTTACAGGACTTTACACAGATTATAAATATCCCATGTTCTCCCATTTTTCAAAATATAAAATTGTACAACATGGCTTGGAAGGGTGCCTATTATTTGATAATGCGTCCCAGTTGTAGCTACAGGCTGTAGAGGGGGATCTCCATGTCATGAGGTACCAAGTTTCACTCCATATTTACTAAAATGATTCCTCTGAATATTCTGATCAGCTATTTTATCATATACACCTTTAACAACTTTTTCCCCCTCAATTTCAAGTGTGACAACTACTGGTTTTATTTTGAAGGTAACATCACCCACCTCCGGTCTCATTATACTGATACAACAGAGGCCCCTGGTTATTTAATATTTATAAGAATATCAGTGGAGTATACCTTATCCTGTATAAAATACCATGTCTACCACACTGAACAACTTTATTTATTTATTTATTTATTTATTTATATAAATGGACACTTTACCAGAGTTTTACCTTTTCACCTGCTCTGTTTCAACAACCCCATCACAGGTTATCACCTATGACCTTTCCAGTCCTGTCGGGTGCAGGAATGTTGGATAATGCCGTTTCTTCACTTAATTGCAAGTTTTGTTGAAATGAGCAGCTTCACCACACAGGCATTAAGTAATTATTTATTGGAAAAAAATAAATGACTTCAAATACAGGTCAATAACTGTCAATATGACCTACGTCAGGCACATTTGGGCTCACACTGAAAGTGACGGACTTGCTTCAGCACACGAGGATCTGTTACTTGGCTTTTTCTTCCTGTGAGGAGAAAGAACATAACTGAGGATGGACTTCACAGTAACATTTGTAAGAAAGCAGCAAATCCCCTACTATACTGTGATATGCTGAGTTGCTTGTTCTGTAAAAATAATAAGGCGCATCAGCACAAAAGATATCAAGTACATTTCCAAATTTGTGAATAATTCAAATGCAATTGTCTTAAACCAGCAAAAGTTCAATCAGCACATGTTGATTAGTTGAATCCATCAACAGACTAAGTGAATTTGTGCTTTTAAATTATCATTGGCTGGGACTGACCTAAACACAAATTTTCATGATTATCATTATTTTAATTCTTCATCTGTTTAGCTAAACCCAGATTAAATATTTGTTCAACTCATAACTGAAAGTCACAAACACAAACTTACAATTAGGAAGCCATGAATGTGAAAGTTCATAATCCAAGATGAGTATGTTTCACCAAACTGCACTATTGAACTTCATGTCCAGATATGCACCGGAAAAAAATTCTGTCTACTTGAGCATGTAACGCAGATATGAATTTGGGATGACTCCCATGTCTGAGGTACCTTGATGACGCCGGCCAGCTCCTGCAGTGCCTGCTCATAGCCGGCCTCCATACTCCTCAGATTCTTGGGCTGCACGATGTGCTTTCGGATCCCGGGACTGCCCGCTTCCGCCACCATCTTAAGGAAGTTCTTCTCCTGTGGAGTTATATTACAGTTGTCTGTCTCCCTGTCACCTGTACGCTCACGTGCAGAGTGGCTGGAACTTAAAGATGAGAATGAGATAAAGTTTTACCTGTACTGCCAACAGAAAGGTGAAGGCCAGACCTGATTTTCCTGCCCTCGCTGTTCTTCCGATCCTGTAGCAAACACAACATGCACACAACATGATGACTCAGCACTAGTTAACATGGAGGACTAGCCAATTATGGTCATCTGGCTACCACTGGCTTGTAAACTAACTAACAAACAAACAAACAATTAAATAAATAAAATGGAATTTCCCAAATAATTTAGCATTTAAATAAAATAAAATGATGGTCATGGGAATGTCGATGATTGATTGATGATGATTTTGAGCAAATGATGATAAGAAAACAACTCACCTGTGAATGTAAGTCCTAACATACTGTGGTGCATCATAATTCAAAACACATTTGACCCCGTTGATGTCGATGCCTCTCGCAGCAGCGTCGGTGCTGATCAACCTGTGAAGAGGACATTTTGTTTTGATACAATTTCCCTTTCATTTCCCATAACATAGTACGAATTTAGGAATAACTAACTACAATTGTGGGATGCTTTACACACAAATCAACATATATTCAATCTAAGCACACACACACACACACACACACACACTCACAGCTGGATCTTTCCCTGTTCAAAATCCTTCAGCGTCCTCTTTCTCTCACTAGGAGAGAGTCGAGAGGAGAACTCAGCGGCCTGCACTCCGCCAAAGAGCTGCACCAGTAGGAACAGTCTGCAGAGACAAAACAGTATCACCAAATAATGCCACAACAAAGTGCCCGGCAACTGACATCCCATGCACAAACGTTGGTACATAAAGGGCTTTAAGCAGAGAGTTGTTTGAGCCGACCTGTGTGCGGCCTCCCTGGAGTTGGTGAAACACAGGATGGGGCTCAACTTCATGCGCAGGACGAAGTGGAGGACGAGAAGAGGCTTTTTGCTCAGCGTACAGTGCACAAAATACTCCTGGAGGAGACAGTCCACACGTACAAAACAATGACATGCTTGCGTGGTACAGTCATTCATGAAATGAAGCAAGCAAGTTAGAGTTAACATTCGGTGCAAGTCGCACTGGGTGTCATTTTTTGTGGAGTGTGGTGCTACTTGAAGCTTGGGGACTTTCTGGCCTGTTTGCAGTGCTGTTGTGGGCCAATCAGTTTCATTTTCTGGGTACTAAATATCAACGTAAAAAACACATCATTCCCCAAAGGTTCATCAGATTTGACCAAGCAGCATGAGAGACACTGAGTGTGAGGCTTTGGGCCCTGTTGGTCTGGCCCTGGTAGTGGTGCTGTGGTGGGGGTAGTCTGGTTTATGTAGAAAACGCCAAACGCCAGCACCAAAATACACTGTTGCACTGTTTGTCAAAAACAGACCAGCAGAGAAAAACTGCGAGAACCAGGCAGACAGACAGAGACCGTTCCATATTCCTTCCATGGACTGTGCAGCACACAAAGACATCTTTTTCACCGTCTTGCCTTCAAGGCTCTGCATTTCTGAGAACTCTTACCGTCAGACCCTCAGGGAAGTTGTATCGGTCCTGTGTCTGGGAGGCGGGCTCTGACGTGCTGAGCTGACTGCAGGTGGTGCTGTTCGCGTGGCTGTGGACCGAGCTGAAGAGTCTGGGCTGGTAAAGGCCCAGCTGCTGCAGCTTCTCTGGGTTCTGGGTGAGGGTGGCAGAGAACAGCAGCTTCTGCAGGGGCATCTGGGGTGGAGACAGGCTGCAGTGGAGCAACAGAAGAACACATGGTTACTACTGTCAATTTGTTTGACTGTGACTTTTTAGGGTATAATCTGTGGTTCTGGTTCGACTGTGACACATAATGGAAAGTTTACATTGATGCATTTTCGCATTTGCTTTGACTAAGTTCACACTGTCTTCCAAATGTGTCTCTGATTTATTTTGCTCTGCCAGGCTTTCTAAGCATGATCAAGTTATCAGATGTCGACATCCATCCTCTTATACTTCTAAACGCCTTGGAAACTAGGCCTGTTTCTCACTCCTAACAATCAGCTCTGCAGTTTGCTTGGAAGATGACCAAAACCTGCATTTTTAGGCATCTCTGTATGCTTATTTCAAATAAACACCTCCAAAGACGTTTGATGTAAATGTGTTGGTGCTATCTTTTTATGTTCCATTGCAAGCATTTCACTGCGGTAAATAAAAGAAAATCCTCAAAGAATTCTACTGAGTGAGTATGAATGAGAGTAATTCATTAAAATCAGGAAAATGACATTTCTGGGCTACCTGGGGTTTTATGTTCCTCAGGTGAATAGGTACTGTTTTTCTCTCTGTGTGGCTTGTGAGGGTTCGGGTGACAGGCTGACCCACCTGGCTGCTGTGACGAACGCGGGCTCAGTCCTCTTGAAGATGGACACAGCTTCAGGTCCACTTCCTGATCTGTACACTGCCTTGGTTACTTGACTGAGCCAAAAATGATGCATGCTGTCGATCATCCGGTCGGCCTCGTCAATAATCTGTTTTAGAGCAAGTTTAGGGTCACAGCTGAGACTCAAACCATGAGAAATTCTTTGGAAAAGGCAGACTTTTCTTGGATCCCAGAATTTGACACAGTATGTGGTGGATTTTTCAAAACAGATTGATGATTTTAATTGATTAAATTAAGTAAGACGTGTTGATTATGAGAACTTACAAGGAATCTGAGCTGGTCCAGACATAAGCCCGAATTCTTGTTGATGTGATCGACCAGTCGACCTGGAGTAGTCACAACAATATCTGCTAAACTGCGCCTCACACCACCTCTGAAGAAAATACATAAAGGAACAATTCCATAATAATTACACAATTATGCAAGTGATTTATTTTCTTTTCATTTTCTGATAATACATTTTATCATTGTTATAATGGAGGCAATGAAAGTATTTTTGCACACTTTTACTTTTGTTATTTCAGTGATCAGTTTTTGATAAAGATCAAGTTTATCAAAATAACCAAGACTCTAATTGCTACTGTCCTCAAGTTAGTGTTCTCTGAATGAGTGAAATCAAGGACTATATAACAATTAGACCCAAAGACTTTCAATAACCCTAAAGGCAAGGGATGGAACAATACTGTACTTTTTTTAGGCTAATCATCCCTTCCCAGTTAAAGGTGAAAGTGGCATTTCAACACTTGGGGGTCTTTGTCAGGCCAAATGAATTTGTCCTGCACTTGTAGCCAACTTGACCTGGATGTGCACACCATTGTGTTGCTTCTACCTTTTGTTTTCACACTCACCTCATTTCTGAGAGTGAAGCCTGCTCTGCAGCAAAAGACTTCTGACCAGCCAGCATGACAACTTTCAGACTGGTGCCTTCGGCGTATGTTGTGAAGACTTTGCAAACCTGCATGGAGAAACATGTCAGCTAAGCATTTTAAAACCTCTGGAGCAAACGGTGGTGTTGACATTGAATGGGGTGAAATAACACCCCATTCAACCAAAACAGTCATTGTGCAAATTGTTTTGAAAGTTTAGATACCTGTTGGGCAAGCTCTTTGGTTGGCAACACGGCCAAAGCCCGCACTTCACACACAACCCGCTTCATCAGCGCCTGATATCATACACAGAAATCCATTTTATAAATACTAATAGATGAGAAATAATGCAGTCAGCATACCATGCATCAATAATAAATAAAAGGGACACGTCCTGAACTCTTCCTCTGTCTGCCAAGAGTATTTGGAGACAGAACTAAATTACTGGGGGTGATTTAATTCAGACTGGGACAGATTTTCTGGTTAATGTCTCACATCAACAGCTGTAGGTTTTGCCACTGGCTGATATCAAATCTTGCAACCGTGACTCTTTAATTTATAACTTTGACAGAAAGGTGTTCCTGTTGTAGAAGGACAGGACTAAGACTCGGAAGGAATTCTGGGTCAGGCTGTTACTCATCGTTGCTTGAGGTCGCTCACCTGTAGGACAGGTATGACAAAAGCAAGAGTCTTTCCGCTGCCCGTTGGTGCAGACACACAAATATCTCTGGGCCTGTAACCCCCTCGGCCAATCAGCAGCCCTTGGTGTGCACTTTCAAGTATGGCTGGGATGACTTCTGCTTGCACTGTGAAAAAATTTGAAAAAAAAAACAAAAACAAAGTCACAGAATCTTTCACAATTTTGACACCTCTTAATGAACTTGTTAAAGAAAAGAGGTGAAAAATGGTATCAAACATCTTGTCTCAGTCTGGGTAAGTCAGAAAAACAGTTTTCTTCCCAAAACACTTGGGTATATCCTTAAGGTAACATTGAACATGAACCGAAACCTAGTCCTTGTTGTCACCTGGGAAAAAGTGTTGAATTCCATTATTTTCTAGCTTCTTCACAAGCTGAGCACAGATTCCTTGTATTTCAGAGATGGGGACCAGATTGCTTTTAATGTCTCTGTTGATCACATCAGGCTTGGCCAGCCACTGGGGCAGGATCCTCCGCACCTGGAGCAGCACAAGAACATATATAGGAGGAGTCCGTCCAGTTAGAGCGGGATTCAAACCCATGCAGAGAAAGGAGTGATATTTCCATTATGAGTGATATTTTCTGTACCTTTTGGACCGGTTTATTCTCAAATCCTCCGAGAACTGTGAAGCCGGTCTGGGCAGAGATCCTGTCTGTGTCCTGTTTTGTTTTGTTGTGTTTGGTCTCCTCTTCCTCTTCTGCTGTGTTCACCTGTTTGGGAGCGTCTGCATCTTTTACCAAACCACCTAAAATCCCGAGAAAGAACAAAACATAAAATGAATAGTGTGTATAGTATACTCCACATCACAATTTAAATCATTTGTAATGCACTACATTTTGAAAGTGGCCTTGTCAATGCTGGGTCTTATATACACCATAAAGTCCTGGGAAGGTTATATTTAAATCTGTAATTCTTTGTGCATGTCTCTACTGTCCTTTAGCCATTATGGATGGCTTGGCATCATACATTTAGCATGCTCCATTCAGGTTCTGAGGATTTTTTTCCCTTAACATCAGTTCTCCAAACCCCTCATCTGAAGAAGGCCAAGAAGGACTTTGAACCTCATTACATTGCCACTGGGCCATATTTTGTCCGGACGCTGCCTCTATCCAAACAGCCATGTTAGACCGTGCACAGAGCCGATCACTGCAGAACACCAAGTGAGGCTGTCTAATTACTATTATATTACTAACTGCATTCATACTGCAATATTAGAAGACCTCATTTCGTAATGAATGTTCACTGCTGTTGAAAATAATCTTCATGTTTAAATAGAAGGCCCGAATTTCATTTAATCATCTGTCCCCTCATTTGTGATTAATGACAGCGATCATAATGTCTAGCATAATAATGAAACCATCTTTTGCATTACGACCCTTAAGCTGATTTACTGAACAAATAAAAGGGGTACATGTTTGGTTATAGAGCCATTTCACATGTTTTATAGGTATAAGCCCACATTATAGGCCTCCGATAAGTGTTAAAGCTCACATATCCATTCAGTGAGTCCACAAGATGTCCTATTTATTGACTTAACGCCAGCTTTGGGTTTTGTCTTGTAGTGTTGTCACATTTCAGACCTATGGCTCCTTTGGAAAAGCTCATCTGCTTACAAAAAACTGACTGAATTATGCTGGAACAAGAGGTATCATTCAAATAGTTCTGCTCCAGCTTGTACGGGAATATGTTATGAGCACAAACCTGACTGATCATTTATCTCCTGTTTTGCATCTTTCTTGGTCTTCTTCTTTTTCTCCTTGGGAGGCTCTTCATGGCTGACCGCGTCACTTATGTCAAATGTCACAGATACTGTTGGTGTTACTTCTAATTTCTTCTTTTTGGAGATCCGCGGCTCGTCACTGTTGCCCTTCTCAGTTTTTCTTTTCTTTTTGACCACAGGTTGATCACTCTGGTCTTTAGGCAGGTGCTCTCTGTGCCTCTCCTTCTCTTTTGCCTTCTGCTGCAGTTTGGCCAACAAAAGCTTGGACCGAGACTCTCTGTTTGACACACTCTCATCTTCATCGTCTCCGAGGTATCTGTGAGCAAAATCAAAGACATTACATATACATACAGTCATGTGGATATATTAAGGAGTGAACAGAGCCACAGGAGTCATTCATTCAGTAGTGGGTGCCTCTTGTGCTCCATTTAGAACATAGTTAGATAGCAATAATATCATAGTTAATTGAAACAACAATTTACTTTTCATTTATGTGAACAATTAATGTCAAATTACAACACCTAACGTACCTGTTCATAAGAAATAGAGACATTTTTAGCAGGAAGATGTCCTAAAATGTCCTAAGAAAGTTTATTTTCTTCTTCTTCTTTTCAAGTATCCTGTATGGGGAATGTGCAGGGAGACAGTCACACACCACTGGTCAGCTAAACATCGTCCAGATCGCAAGTTTCAAAATAATCTTTCGAAAAGAAAAAAAAAAAAAGTTAGGTAAAGCAACTATCTGCTGTGTGATCGCCAAACACTTTCTCGTGTGTTTTTCTTGTACACATGCCATTGGACGCTTGAAGATGACGTCAGTCGCCATTTTTGAGAGTAATATGGACGCTGCCACTTTAACAAGACCGCTTGGTGCTACTATTTAAAAATAAATAAAAGTAAATAAATAAATACGTCCTTTGTGAGCTATGATCAATAGATAATATATTAGTCATGAATCCAATAAGATGAATGGAGCATAGTCGTCGCCCCAACATGATAAAAGTGTGTTTTCATTAGCCAACGCCTTCCTGTGGATGCAGCCACGTGATGACGTTGACCAATCAAAACAAAGCTAGGGTGTAGCGCATATTTTCAAACAGGGCACAAGCGTTACCGTTGTTTAGCTGAGGAAAACTGAGTCATGAAATAAACTAGTTTGTCTGCTAACTGGATTATACGTATTGGTGATAGAACAACAGCAGAAATGACAGAAGAGTCTGCTGTTAAAGTTTGTGTTCGTGTCCGGCCGCTGATCGAGCGGTGAGTTTTGAGCCAACAGTGAGCCAGAAATCTTCAGCTAAATTTACCGTCGGCTAACCTTAGCTGTTTTATCGTTCAAGTTTCTGGGTCAATGATACGGACATTTGCTTCGGAGGGAAAAACTTATCAATTATCAGTGATGTAGACAGTATTTCGTTACCTATAATTCCTTTTAATGGTCTACATTTGGATGCTATAGACCTGGTGAAGCTCTCAGACGTTTGAACTAAACTCGCTGTAACTTCATGATTCTCCATTTTGAATACAGTTAGCTAAACTTGGCTACTTATAGGATTTTAGATACTAAATTAGGTTTTAAAATTGGCTAACTCGCTGTAACGTTACACCCTGGGGATAAAAGCTTTTCGCATTTGACAGCCGTTACAGTTTGTACCAGCTGAAGGCTCTCAGTGCCATGTAATAACTGTTGGGTGGCCTGTATTTCAAAACAGAGTCTGCATTTCATTTTTCTTTTCTTTTCTTTTTTGTCACTGAAATGCAGCTTCATCATTCAACATGCTTTTACTGTAATCTGTAAACTCTAATGGCGAGCCAGCTTTATTGTGCAAACCTCTGCCAGTGCTGAGAAGTTTTATATTTGGATGTATCTGGATTTGGGTCATGAGACTCATGACTAAAATCTAATAAGATGGTGCTCTGGATAAGGACCAGTCCACCTGCCTGCAAAGCTTCATGAAGTTATAACACAGCTTTTGGAGATAATATCCTGCTGATGGACAAACATGTTCACAAACATCCTCCACAGCCTCTCACACACTTTGTGATTATGAACTTGTTTTAAGTGTATGTAGTTAATGTGTGTTTTTCTGTACACCAGAAAACAAAGACCCTAATCTGTGACCAGTAACATAGTCACACTCTACATTATGCAAAATGTTGATACCAGATTTTGTTGTAGATCTGAAGTCTCTGAGGTTTTGCTTGGAAACTCTAGAGTGTGACCACTGATGTGTTAACTTTTTGCAGAGAGGAATCTGCTGCCACAGAGAATGCCGAGCCTGTCCAGCTGTATTGGAAAGCTGAAAAGAAATCCATTCAACAGATTGATGATGGGAACCCAACAAAAACCTTTAGTTTTGGTATGTTTTGCAACATGAATCAGCAGCAACAGTCTTGTGTTATCTGTAACAAAACATTTGTAACACTGCAAGCAGCTGAAAGTTGGTTTGATGCCATGATGGCATGTGATGCATGTTTTTCCCGAGATTTTTCTAGAGGGAGCTGTCCTATCAAATGATCTTCCAATATTGTGAGTCGCAGATTAAGGAGATAGTTTGTGTTGCAATTTGGAAAAATCACAAGGTTCTCCTCAAATTTTGTGATGTCTAGACCTCCATCTTTTGTATTGAAGAAAATTAGCATAATATGAAATATGTTTATTCGATTTTGTGGTTCAGTGTGCTGAGCATCTGACAGTTTATGAATCACCCTTAGCAGTGAACCTTAGCATGTCAGAAATAGCTGAGTATCTTTAAATGAATAAAATACAGCATCCTCAGTGTAGAATAAGATAAACTAACAGCAATTTACTTTACATTCCCTATTTTTCCTTTAACGCAGACCGAGTGTTCAGTTCTGAGGAAACGACGCACCAGCTATATCAGGACATTGCAAAGCCATTGGTTGTCTCAACTGTTGAGGGATACAATGGTAAGTAGTTTGTAGTGAACATAGTGAAATTTGCTCTGCTCTACTGTGCCCATTTCACTCACCACCCTGTTAATCTGTGGCAGCACCTTCAAACTTTTTTCTTTTTATTAAACTGTGCCACATTTGATTGTTAGGTACCATATTTGCCTACGGGCAGACCTCCTCTGGAAAGACTTTCACCATGATGGGGAGTGACCTTATTCCAGGAGTGATACCTCTGGCCATGGAAGATGTTTTCCAGACTATCAAAAATGTGAGAATTTTATCACATATTTGCAATCTGCCGACGTTTGTTGTAAAATCAATGTTGATGTTAACCGGTGGCTTATTTCTTGTCTTTAGTTTCCAAAGAAGGAGTTCTTGCTCAGGGTTTCTTACATGGAGATCTACAATGAAACTGTAACCGATCTGCTTGTCGATAGCTGGAAAAGAAAGCCTCTGGAAGTCCGGGAGACCATCAATGTAAGTGGGTTTGAGTATTTTGCAAGGGCTAATTATGAAACTGTTGATTTGCTAAGCACTTTACAAAATAGAGTTACAAAGTATTTCACAGAGGAGTTAAAAGAAAATTGTGCCAGCAAAAGCAGTGAAAGCAAGGCAAGAAACCTCAACAGTAAACCATAAAAGGGTCAGAGACAATAGGAGACCATTACAGAAAGGAGGAGTCATTTCCAAAATGGAAGACCCTTGATAGCAAAGACTTTACAAGACATGTGTTCTTGACAATTGTGTAATTACAATTACTCTGGTGCAGAAAAACGTGTATGTGGCTGACCTGACTGAGGAACTGGTGACTTCTCCTGCACAAGCCCTGGCATGGATACGGAAAGGAGAAAGTAAGATAAGACAAAACCACTGATCAAGACTAATCACATGTATAAACTGCAGATTGAGTTTTAACAATCACGTGTTTTTCCTTTCTCATATCTACTGCACAACCTGCCTTCTAGAAAACCGACACTACGGAAAGACAAAAATGAACCAGCGAAGCAGTCGCTCGCACACAATTTTCCGAATGGTAAGTGAAACACAACATGGCACGATGGATTTTTAGAGACGTCTGCATCTCTGTTTGATGATTTTGTTCCCCTCAGATCTTGGAGAGCCGAGAAAGGAGTGACCCGGCATCAGGCGAAAATGCTGACGGGGCCATTATTGTGTCCCATTTGGTAAGCTGGCTGTCCTTTTCCTTTCCCCTCCTTCCCTCTTTGTGTGTGTTGTGTACCGGCCATTGTTATTATCTGCTGTGTGACATTTATTCTATCAATTTTCCACCAGAATTTAGTCGATCTGGCTGGATCAGAGAGAGCAAGTCAAACAGGAGCAGAAGGTAAGCTTGAGTGAAAGACAGTCTGGTTTAGTTCACATTGTTGTAAATGCTGCATAAAAGTTACTTTATACTACATAATCTGTTCTGATATCACAGGCGCACGTTTCAAGGAAGGTTGCAATATCAATCGTAGCCTGTTCACACTTGGCCAAGTGATCAAGAAGCTGTCTGATGAGAGCCAGAGGTGGGTGAAAAAATTGTTAAAAATGGTTAATGCATTTCTCTTTAACAGCTCTATGCATTTTAAGTATACATTGGTCCTTGCTGTTTATTATACTCATAGATTATCCCTCTTGATTAAAGTTTTCTGAAAATTGAACCTGCTTTTATATCATAAATGTATTATTTATTACAAGCCAATAAATAACCAAGTAACCAAGCCAAAACAGAGTGCTCGATCTGCTGATCTGCTGAAATCACTCCCAAATTGTACCAGATTGATTAATCATTTTCTGTCTAGTGTAATCCAAGGAAAGAAACTGCCTTTTGCATTGTGCTGTTTGATTCAAATTTGCTGTCACTGTGTCCACCTTACTTTGACTGTGGCATCTAATCTCATAAGTTTGAAAAAGCACAAACGGCTGGAGAGCAGGGCAGCAGCAGAGCAGAATCACAGAGATAGTCGGCTCATGTTTGGTCAGACTCATCATCATACTGGTACCTGGTCATCACTGCTGAACCTTGGAATCGCCTAAGAGACAAGAGGGACACTTATGAGATGTCACATATTTGCACAGCTCTCTGGTGTAAAACAATATGGGAAATGTGACAGTTACAGAATTCAGGAATTATTTTCTTTGGATTAATGTACACTGGAGTTTAAATTTCACTGGAATGTTTAAAGGTGTTTAAAGCATTGTACAAGTCAGTAGTCATTCAATTGAAATCCAAAAGCATGAGAAGAACAAGATCATTTTTACCCTGAAAAATAATGAACAATCACGTTCAAGGTTTTGAAAATGACACTGTCTCTATTCAGGGGTTTCACAAACTATAGAGACAGTAAGCTGACCCGCATCCTGCAGAATTCACTGGGTGGGAATGCCAAAACAGTCATCATCTGCACAATCACCCCCGCCGCGTTGGATGAAACAGTCAGCACTCTTCAGGTTAGTGGAATCTGTAGATTTTTGTCCTAAATTTGTTATATTAACTCAGCTGTTGCATTTGATTATTGGTTATTTAGTCAGTATGAAGCGTGATGTTGCATTTGTATTTTTTTTTTTAAAGACAACTGTGCAGCTCAGCAGTTTGTATCATTGTGTTGTTGGGAGGCTTGTAAGTGAAGACTAGGGCAGGGAAGGTGATGTCCACAAAGTGTGTTAAAATTATAAAGTGAGATCTAAACCATTAAAAGGAGCATGGAAGATTGACTCCCCCTCCAACAGTGATGATTCATAGATTTTTTTTTTCCTCATAAGAAATGTTGTAATTTCCTCTGTCAGTTTGCAAGCACTGCCAAGAACATGAAGAACGACCCTCATGTCACAGAGGTGTCAGATGATGGAGCTCTACTCAAAAGGTATCGCAACGAAATAGTGGACCTCAAACGGCGGCTTCAAGAGGCAAGTTTGAAACACATCAACATCTTACACTGTAGTGACTGTTTTTGTTTGTTTTTCTTTTTTCTTTGTTTTCCTGAGACACGCTCTTTGTTTCCCCCATCTCTGAAATGCCATAAGCTCCATTACAGCATTATTCCCTACCCAGTCAACTTTGAGTTATCTACATCCCACTGCAGGTTTCCTCAATCACACACACCACGGCGACCGAGAAGAAGGTTCTCTCTCAACTCCTGCAGGAGAAGGATCAGCTCCAGAGAGAACAAGAGGATAGGATCAGGAACCTCACCAAACTTCTCGTCACCAGCTCAAACTTTGTTCCCGTCCCAAAGGTAACTACAGCTCAGAATGTAATAGATTGAACTTGGGTAGTTTTCTCCGTATTTCTCCATCATGACACTTCTTGTTTCCCATGTGTCAAGATGCCAAAACGGAGGGTAACATGGGGTGGAAAGCTGCTTAGGATGGCCCAAGCATCAGAGAGTGATATGGGTCTGTCAGATCTCAGTTTTGCTGAATCTGTCACCCGGAAGAGGAAAGCTGAACGGTCTTGCTTAACAGAGCTGGCTGAAGGTAAGAATGGCCTCATATGAGATACATGATTATTGCAGCATTTCTTTCTATACACAATCGCAAATTATAACCTGCATTATATTATACCCATTTCATGTAAATGTAAGGCACTATATTCTTAATTTTTTCAATGTCTGCTTTCTGTCTTTTGTCAGATGACGAGGACTTTGATTCTCGTTGGGAAATTCCAGAAGAGCCTTCGTATGATGCAGAGATGAATCAGAGCTCTGTGACTGTTCATAGCTTTGGAGACAGGTGAACATACTCTGTAGTAGTAATATCTATTTCAAGAGAACAGTTAACATTACCTTTGGTACTTTGTGGTTGATACACTGTCAGAGCTGTTTTTTAAGTGTTTGTCACGAAAGAGGTCACCACTGTTGAACACAATGGTTACCTGGTCTGTTTTTTCTTCCTTTCAGCCCCAAAAATTTTATATCTCCAAACCGGATACATGAGCTTTCAGATAAAGTGTCTAACTTAGAGGTGCAGCTGGAACTGGAGACTAATCAGAAAGATCAAGCTGTGATGAAGGCGCAAACATTAGATGCAAAAGTGGCCGAGTTAGAGCAACAGCTGAAGACAGAGGCCCAGGAGAAACAGGAGGCCCAGGAGAAAATGGAGACGATGGAACAGAGACTGGGGGAGCTGGACCTCAAGCTCCAAAGTGAAGCTCAGGAGAAGCAAGATGCCACCGAGAAGGTGGAAATGTTGGAGTTAAAAGTAGCAGACCTGGAAAGACATCTTGCCCAACAGAGCCAAGTGCCCAGTGAAACTGAACAGGTTTGCCTTGTGTTCAGAACATCTAGTATCTGTTGTAGGAGACCTGGCTTGTTTTTTGTTGTTGTTGTTGTTGTTGTTGTTTTTCATGCTAAGCACCAATACCTTGTTTTCCAGATGAGAAAGGAATTTGCTGAGACCATCCAGTTGTGTGAGACCCTGGTTTCAGAGAAGGTAATGCAGAGTAATTATAGGAACTGCCCTTGGCTCTCAGAACAGCATTATTTTCTGCCTCTTTCTGTCACTTTTATCATGAAACACTTTCAACTTTAACAGAGAAGGACTTTCAGAATGGATGAGTTCAAATATCAAACATTTTTTAAATTTATAATTAAATGAGCAAAGTGCACATTTAAGTAGACCTATGTCATTAGTGCTGTCTACTTTTTTAGATTACAGAATTGTAAAAGGAGGGAAACCATTTATGCAACAGAGAGAAAAGTATTTTTATTTTATTTATGTATGTATGAATGTATGTACTGTTGTGTTTAGCTTTAATTTATACAGGTAATCTCATGGAGACGTGGGTTCTCATTCTCAAGAGAGATCTGTCCAAGACAAACACAACATTCATATTTAATCATTCTAATAATGGTAGCAGCCTATAATGAAACATTTATTGTTGACCGTTACTTTGTTAAATATTTTCTTTTTGTATAAGAAGCTGCTTCACCCAATCCACTTGATTTTCTGTAATATTTGCTCTCTTGGTGTCCATTCATATTCTCTGCCCCCATCACAGTTGTATTTTTAACTAAGTTTTTTAGATATTTGGCTTTGATGATTCACTTATAGATCAAATTGATTGTTTGTTTACAGGAAATGGTGACTGCTGAGCGAGACTATCTGAAGCAGGAGCTTGGCCTCTTCATGGAGCAGACGGTAACCCTTGAAAAAGAGAACACTGCACTTTCAAATGAACTGGAGGAAAAGAAAGAGATGGACGAGTTCAGATATCTTGAAGAGACGTGCAGGAATGAGCACGAGGTAATTGATTTTCATACTTGTTTCAGTGTTTAGTTGATCATAGCAACATCAGCACAAACCAGGAGAGTGGAATTTACAATGTTATGAAGTGTGTGGATTTGTTTGCTTTATTGGATTTTTACTGTAGCTCACATTAATTCACTTTACTTTAGTTTTTCAGACTCCATTCTTGTTTTTAATAAGGTGTTAATTTTTTTTATTTGTTATTTCACAGAATGAGTTAAAAAATGAAATTTCCTCTTTGAAGAACGCTGTTGAGTCCTCTGAACGGAAATGCCAGGAGCTTGAGGTAAGACCATGTGCACATGCAACAGGCCAAGAAAATTATTTTCCAACCAATTTTCAGTGTCACATGTTTCATATTGCTGTATTAGGTGGTATGATTAGGAGGTATGATGAGTAACTGTAAGTTTTATGTTGTTTTTGCTCTTTTACATTACAGTAATAAGAAAAAAATAACATTGACGTTATGAAGTGATATGGAGTGATATTTCTAAGATGACAGTTGTATTGCCAACCACTTCTGGAATATATCACTGACCAAAATTTTCAGTTACAGTGAAGGCTTTGAGGTTTAGTTTTTTTAAATAGAAAACGTGTATTTTATTTTTTATTTTATTTATTTATTTTGCAGCAGTTATATTCAACAGCATGTTTTTTGTTTTTCAAGGCTAAACTACAAGCCATGTCTGAGGAGCTGAAGAAGAAGGCTGAGTGGGCAGAGGAGCTTCAGAGTATGGTAATTTCCCCATATCTATTCCCAAGTGACACACGCTAACAACAGACAGAGACAGGCAGGCATATGCACACCAACAACAACAACAAAGGAGTAAAAAGCAAGGCCAACCTATCATGTTTCCTCCCTCCAGAATGACAAGGACTTGGTGCAGCAGGTGACACAGCTGCGTCGCTCCCTGGATGATGCAGAGGGACTCAGCCGAGACACTAAAAAGGAATGGGCTGTCCTGCGCAGCCAAAACATTGCCCTCAAGGAGAGGGATGTAAGTAGAATACACACACAGAAACACACAAACACACATATTTGTGCATCAGAATGTGGCCCTGCTTGATGGAAACATGATACAATCCTGGCGAAGCATGCCGAACTTGTTGCTAATGTTTTTTTTTCCATGGTCTTTTTACCAGGAGGCCCTGACTGCAAGCTATGAGAAAATGGAGGCGGAGGTGACCAGCCTGCGCAGTGAACTTGAGGCAGAGAAGTCACGCTACAAAAAAATGCAGATGGACCTCCAGAAAGAGCTAAACGTTGCCTTTGATGAGAACACCAAGCTCACTACTCTCCTGGATGGCAAAGTCCCCAAAAGTAGGTTTAAAGCAGGGTGGTTGAGTGGTGTTTACTTTGCTCATCAAGTTTGAGTGCACACTAGTATGCATAAATTAAGGAAGAAGGAATACCTTTTTGCTGTTGGCAACAACAGAATCAAATCAGTTAAGGCTTTGAATCATTTTTAGCCAAGTAGATTGATATTCCTTTTCTTGACATAAGAAAGTGGTATAAAAATAATAAATGGTTATGCACATGGCAGTACACATAAATTTAATTGGGGATACGAGATCAGTCCTTTAGGGAGGAGCAACATCATGTGACCTTTATTCAGTCAGTGAAATCTTATGAACTTCATTCCTGTCAGACCTTATTGACAGTGTGGAACTTGAAAGAACCGTGGCTAACCTCAATAAGGAGCTGGCGGCATCTCGTGACACAGAGGGAGCCCTCCAAGCCCAGCTGGAGGAGGTGGCTTCGCTCCGGGACCTTCCAGATAAAGTGAACAACCTGATGAAGCAAGTGCGTGCTCTATCAACATTACCAGACTTAATCAAAAACTGTTTATTTTACAAAACTACATTAAGAAATGTTAAACCTGTTATGTATAAAATTACATTTGGTGAAATGGTTAAATGCTCATTCAAAGTATCAAGACAAGGATTAAAAATGACAGTGTGTTATAATCATGATTTTGTTTCTGTAAACAAATAAGACTTGCGCCAAAACATCAGAAGCCATTCTGACCCGCCAGCCCCTTCCTTTTCTTTTGTGTTCTCCTTCCCAGTTGTCTGAGCTCACAGAGGAGCTGTGCAGTGTTCAAACCCAGAGAGACAGTCTTCTCTCTGCCCAAGCTCAGAGCCAAGAGGAAGTTCAGCAGCTCAGGGACTCCCTGCAGACATCCCAGGATGAAATTATCAAAATCCAGGGAGACCTGGGCACCGCAGAGCTGAGGGAAAAGGACTTGAGCCAGAGTTGTGCCACTGCCACTGAGCAGCTGGAGAAGTTTCGCTCAGAGCTGGAGCACTCTGAGGCTGAGAAGAGCCAGCTCCTGGCTACTGTGGAAGAGACCCGCCTGAGAGTAAGCTATGACTCCTAAGGATATGCTTTTTTTTTTTTCCTTTCAAAATGTCTCTCTCCTCCTGTCTTTAAATGATGAGTCTGTATAATGTAATCTAAAGGTGTGGCTGTGGTATAGATGATCTTTTGTGTGCATGTGTGTGTGTAAAGTATGCCATTTTGCCATGTTCTCTTTTATTGTGTTGTTTTTATTCTGTCATACGTGTCTTTTTTTTTAATGGGGCAGCACCATGTAAATTCTTTTCAACTGTGATGATATGGTGATAAATTATTTAAAACAAATCTGTTAGTAACCGTGATGACTAGTTAGTTATATCTTTACCAGAATGCTATCTTTAGAAGTGAGCTATGCTGATGAAAGATTTTGAAAGCTACGGGATAATATATTTTACTACAAAGTCATGATTTGTTATCGTTTTAGCTTGATGAGGGTGACCAGCAACGAGCATCACTTGAAGAAAAATTGAATGAGGTGCAACAACTGATGAAGGATTTGGAGGAAAAGCTCGCTGACAGTGAACTTTCCAGAGCCACAGAGGAAGAGATTGGCAAAGAACTTCAAGAACAAGTGTGACACTGATGCTACTTGTTATATTAAGTATTAAGTATATTTTGTGTAAAGCAGAAGTTTTAGGATAATGTTTAATGATTTGAAACCCAAAGATGATAAGCTGTTAAAGACCTTTATTGTATGTCATGTCTTTTTTGCTCTCCTTTATTTGTCACATAGATTACCTAAGTAGATGTGATAAAGAAATGTCTTCATCACTTCCACCTCTAAATTGTTGCTCTCTTAGTTAAACCAGGCAACTGAGGAGCTTCAGAAAATGCAAACTGAGAAAGATGCTCTCCGGTCTGAGAGGACATCTGCTGTTCAGAGTTCTGCAGAGGAGATGGAAAATCTGCTCTCTAAAGTGGCTTCCCTCACTGAGGAGAGAGACCAGCTCAAGCTGGACCTGCAGGAAAATGTGAAAATGGTGAGTTAACAAGTGATTGTATAGCTAACCTGAATGTGAAAATGCCTCTGACAGCAGTTTTCCTGAAAGCTCAAGATACTGAGATGTAAAGTGTTGTGGCGCTACAGAGATGCCTGGCCTACAAACTGTATTTGCCAGATGTAAGAAAAAAAGGTTTGTTTGTTACTGACTTCAGCAGAAATCAAACATTTTCATTTTAATGACACCCTCAGTGACAATGAAAATGATAATGCAAAAATGATCATTACTACTGAAGTTGTGCATCATATTGCAATCATTTGTAAAATTAATTGCAATGTAATTTTTTAAACCATATTGTTAAGCCCTACTGAGATGCTTTACGTCCTTCTCCAATTAAAGACGTTAGTTGTATGTCCTCTCCTCTCTTGCTCTTGTTATTTTTTCTTTGACCTAAATTGTAGGTAATGACAGAAAAGTAATTTAAATTAATTTCCTTCCTCACGAGTGTCCCTTCTAACTCGCTTTCCTAGCTGAACCAGGTGACTGAGGAGCTTCAGAGTGTTGGAGCTGAGAAGGACCAGCTTTTATCTGAGAAGACATCCGCTGTCCAGACTTCTGCAGAGGAGATGGAAAATCTGCTCTCTAAAGTGGCTTCCCTCACTGAGGAGAGAGACCAGCTCACGATGGACCTGCAGGCAAATGTGGAGAGAGTGTGTTACCAGCTGACTGTTTAGCTGATGTAAATGTGAAGATGACAGATTTATAGCCCTCATATTATTTATTACCTTTGCAGGTTTCGAGCTGTTGTCAAACTTGTTGTTAACAGTTGTTTTATGAATCAGCAGTAAGTACGCTTGAATTACAAAACCTCAAGCATAGCCCTTTGATACATGTTTAAGTCCCTGTGAAGGTGCAGCAAGGTGTTTACATTTTATATTTATTTATTTATTTTCATATTTACATTGTTGGTATCAGTTTGTGTATTGGTGTGAGTTAAAGTAGGCCTACATTAGTACATTAGAGTATTGGCACCTGATACCACTATCAATATCGCCACATTCTTAGCCATATTTATTTATTTATCCCCTCTCAAGTTAAAAACCCTCATTTCACGTCCACCCTTCTCTTCTTTCCTGTTACATAAAATATGGGCTATCTGATTAAATGATAATCATGTAATCTCACCCCTGCATTGTTGTTGCTCTCCTAGTTAACTGAGCTGACTCAGGAGCTCCAGGGTGTGCGAGCTGAGAAAGATGCTCTCCTATCTGAGAAGACATCCGCTGTTCAGAGTTCTCCAGAGGAGATTGAAAATCTGCTCTCTAAAGTGGCTTCCCTCACTGAGGAGAGAGACCAGCTCAAGATGGATCTGCAGGAAAATGTGGAGATGGTGAGTTGTCAACTGACTGCAAAGCTAGTCTTATTGGAAAAATTGACTGACCGACTGAGAACTTTACTGGCATTTCCCCAAGAAGAAATCACAATTTGTTCATCAATCCAATGCTCTGACTGCAGCGTTTTTTCCGTTCCATCAGCAGTTTCAATATGTCCAGAGTTGAATTTCACAGCTTCATGTGTTTCATTTTTAACAGATGATTGAGAATCAGGAGGAGCTCAGGACAGCCCTGGAGAAGAATCGAGAGCAGAAGGAGTGGCTCAAACAACTGGAGACTGCACAGATGTCCACGCAGGACAGCCTTACCAATGAGAAGCATGCACTTCACTTAGAGGAGCTGCAAGATCATGTATGATGTGATGGTGCAACAGGCAGAGTATAATATATTCTGGAACCATGTAGCTCCAATAGTCTGTGATTACTTACTATATGCCTAAAAACATCAGCTAAAAATATTCTTTATAATAAATGGAGTATAAATTTGACATTTTCTCCAATTTACACAAAGAAATATTTTTCCTCAACATCTCTCATAGACACCTAAAATAGTAGGTGCTCTTCCAGAACATCACAACAAATGATTACATCATGGCTTGTATATGGGTTAATGAAAGCTAATTAGATTTTTTTTTTTTTTTTTTTTTTTACAATTTCATAGATAAAGGCCCTAACTGAGGAGCTTCAGAGTGTGCAAGCAGAGAGAGACAGTCTGCTGTCTGAGAGAGCGGCCAACCCGCAAACGTCTGGAGGTGAGACGGAGCAGCTGCTCTCTAAAGTGACGTCTCTCTCTGAGGAGCGAGACCAGCTCCAGGAGATACTGGAGGGACTGAAAGAGGAGAAGAGGCAGCTGAAAGCAGACCTGGAGGAGAGGATGGAAATGGTACAAACTGAAGTCTAAATTTCAAATCAGTGTTTTTTATTTTTTTTTTATTTTTTTTTTATTTATTTTTTTTGTAATTTGAAGGAGCTCATTGGATTTCTCCCTCTTCATGTCATTCAGATGCAGAGTGACTTGCAGCAGCAGTTAGACTCTGAGCAGCAAAACCTGAAAGAAGAACAAGATGCTCAAAAGCTTCTGCAGGTCTGATTATTTCTTATGCTGAGGTTACATTATCATGGTAACACAGCACTCAGATTGATGCCTTGATGTTTTAATTGTGGTGGTATATTTGTGGAACAGGCATTTGTCACACAATGGGGGAAAACAGGCTTTTAACAAGCAATAAAAAACTTTATTTGTGTTTGTCAATGATGCCACCAAGCTAGCTTTTTATGTCAGTACCTTTTGGTTTACAGTTGATGGACTAACTTATGCATCACATGTTTTCTCAAGTTGACAAATACCTGGTAAGGAAAATGGACTAAACTGTAATATGTAAAGTGTGATTGATGTAATGCGGTTTGTCCTTAACAGATCCAGCAGCTTGAGGAGCAGCTGGAGAAAACCAAAGAGGAGTTGAGCCAGCTGAAGACTGACCTTAAGGAAAATGTGGAGATGGTGAGGTTTTTTTTGTCTAAGAACGGCCAAATGAGTTGTCTCTACTAGCAAAACACATCAAATTTCACTCCTAGCTCAAATATTTTGTGTTTTAATCTGTTATAGTTGTAACTTAATTGATATTTGAATCTAAAGTAAACTTAGGCATCCACATGAGTTTATTTTAATTGTGCTTTCGCATAAGAACACTAATTCAGTGGCAACAATTTTTCAGATGATTGAGAACCAAGAGGAACTCAGGGTGGCTCAAGAGAAGATCAAAGTTCTTGAGGATGAAATCAACCACCTGCAATCTGAGAAGGCAGAGCTGGAGAGTAGACAAGGCAACGGGAGTGGTGCAGAAATTCCCTTCCAACTAGAAGAGCTTCAAAACCAGGCAAAACCACATTTTTATACATAGATGTACAGAGAATAGATGTGGTTTTCTGTGCTAGTAATAGTCTTTATTATTACTACGAAATTACAAATAGCTGTTCATTCATTAATCCTCACAGATTCAGCAGTTGACTGCAGAGATGGAGAGTGTGCGAGCAGAGAGAGACACTCTGCTGTCTGAGAGAGCGGCCAACCTGCAGACGTCTGGAGGCGAGACGGAGCAGCTGCTCTCTAAAGTGACGTCTCTCTCTGAGGAGCGAGACCAGCTCCAGGAGATACTGGAGGGACTGAGAGAGGAGAAGAGGCAGCTGAAAGCAGACCTGGAGGAGAGGATGGAAACGCTGCAAGTTCAGGTGTGTGTGTGCGCATCAAATGCTTTTACCTATACAAAATGAAACACATTTTAGGGATTTTTTCCCACAGATATAGTGGATGATAGTATTGGCTGGGAAGATTCCGTCTATGGTGTTTCTTACTCAAATCATTATGAATGTGGCACATTTTAAAACAGCTGGCGTGTACTGTTGGCTATCATTCAGAATGTAAAAACAGTATCTCATGCTGGGCTTTTCAGAACACCTGATAAACCGAAAGTTGGGGTATATTTGTGTTTTTTAATTTGTATTTTGACTCTATATTCAAACTCCAAGTAAACTCCAAGTTTTGGAGTGCAGCAAATTTAATGAATTTGCTGACTGAATCCTATGTTTTGATTGCTTTGAACACGTGGATGTTTCATGTCATCTTTTTCTTGTGTAGTTGGAGCAGCTACATACCTCTCTGCAGACAGTCACAGAGCAGAAGAGCCAGCTGGAGAGTGATCTGCAGCAGAACACGGAAATGGTGAGGAAATGTATTTGTTGTGTCAGTCCAGCGTGAATGACAACAAATTAGGATTTAACTGTAATCTGTAATCATGCTGTTCTTGTCAGTTCTGTACTTAACCGGCACAAGTGGATGTTGGGAATAGAGCAAAATGTGTTTAGTCATGGGATACAGAGCTAACATCCATTTCTAATAGTTGATTGACCTGCCTGTATATGCCTCTCACAACATTTTTCAAATCATTTTAAGGCTGCAACGAGTCAAATTCTTCTACACTCCATTCAAGAGGAGCTCAAAGAACACAAGCAAAAGAACTCTGACTTGGAGAAACTGGGTCAAGAGAAGGAATGCTGTTTCAGTCAACAGGTTAGTGTCCTATAACGCAATTATTCACCTGCAAACCACATATCAAGAATTTGCTTTTATGAAATGTGTGTGTTCTGAGCTGGATGGTCATTTTAATCACTCCTTTCTCCCTCATAGATTTGGATATTTGATTTTATCCATATCACCTAGCCCTGCTAGTGACTAACTGTAACCCAAAGCTCTCATCATAACTAGACTTATTTATGTTTAGCAGGCCTCTCCAAACAGGAATTGATACTTGTGTCCTCTTCCACTTATTTCCAATGCTTGAAATTACAATAGCCGTTCATTCATTAATCCTCACAGATTCAGCAGTTGACCGCGGAGATTGAGAGTGTGCGAGCAGAGAGAGACACTCTGCTGTCTGAGAGAGCGGCCAACCTGCAGACTTCTGGAGGCGAGACGGAGCAGCTGCTCTCTAAAGTGACGTCTCTCTCTGAGGAGCGAGACCAGCTCCAGGAGATACTGGAGGGACTGAGAGAGGAGAAGAGGCAGCTGAAAGCAGACCTGGAGGAGAGGATGGAAACGCTGCAAGTTCAGGTGTGTGTGTGTGTGTGTGCATCGAATTGTTTTATCTGTTATCTGACACATTTTAGAGCTTTTTTTATTCCACAGACAACTGCAGTTGTGATATGAGTTTTGATGTTGAACTTGTTTGAAACATCTTCAGCACCTGCACTGTGATAGAATGTGTGAACAATGTCTTATTTCGATAATGAGGCTCTTCATGTTGTAATAGTTTATTTAATTTTTCTACTGTCTATTTTATTATTTGGGTATTAGCTGGAATTATTACAACTTTGGTATGTTTTACTCAAATCAGTATGAATGCACCATATTTTAAAATGGCTGGCGTGTACTGTTTGCTATAATGCATAATGATAAAAACAGTAACTCATTTGGGAGTAACACCTGATAAAGCAAAAGTTGGGGGTTATATTGCGACAAATACGTCACAGTCACAGTGTAAATCTGGTTCCCATCCAGACTGAATTCTGTTTTGGTTGCTTTGAACACGTGGATGTTTCATGTCATTTTTGTGTAGTTGGAGCAGCTACATACCTCTCTGCAGACGGTTACAGAGCAGAAGAGCCAGCTGGAGAGCGATCTGCAGCAGAACACGGAGATGGTGAGGAAATGTATTTGTTGTTTCAGTCAACGTGAATGACAGCAAATTAGGATTTAACTGTAATCTGTAATCATGCCGTTCTCGTCAGTTCTGTACTTAACGGGCACAAGTAGATATTGGGAAGAGAGCAAGATGTATTTAGTCATGGGAAACAGAGCTACTGTTCATTTCTAATAGCTGATGACTGTGAGAGGCATATACAGGCAAAAAAACAACTAGTTAACAAAGTTTTTCAAATCATTTTAAGGCTGCAACGAGTCAAATTCTTCTACAGTCCATTCAAGAGGAGCTCAAAGAACAGAAGCAAAAGAACTCTGACTTGGAGAAACTTGGTCAAGAGAAGGAATGCTCTTTCGATCAACAGATTAGTTTATTCACCTACAAACCACATATCAAGAATTTGCTTTTATGAAATGTGTGTGTCCTGAGCTGGATGGTCATCTTAACCACTCCTTTCTCCCTCACAGATGAGGACTATAACAGAGAAACTGGAGAGCATTCAAGCGGAGAGAGATGGCCTCCTGTCTGAGAAGGCAGTCGGCCTCCACGAAACAGAAGAGATGAAGAGGCTGCTCCTGGAGACTGAGGAGGAACTGAAACAGGAGAAGATCCAGCACAAAGCAGACATGGAGGAAAAAATGGAAAAGGTACACTATATAACGGGAGATTATAAGTTAAATGTGGGTTTCTTCTAACATCTTAGGCTCTCCTCACAAAGAATATCCTGAAAGCTGTCATTTGTTCTTCAAGGTATCTTTTTGAAGTTCCCATCCAGTGTTTCAACAGCGTAATTGCACAAGCACATTTAAATTAGTCCAGTGCACGTCTCTCCAAACATGACATGCCATCGGGTAAGAGAGCTTTAAGCATATTATTGACTAATTTGCGTTGTTTTCTACTAGATCTCTGTCATCCAGGAGAAGTTGAAAGAGCAGGAGGATTTGAGCATGCAGGCCGAGGAAGTGGACCAGCTGCAACATGAAGTATGATCAGATCATTTGCCACCAAAGTTTTGCTCACAGGGTCACATTGCTGTTTTTGACAATTGTCCTGTTATTTTCCAGATCCAGCAACTGAAAACTGAACAAACAAATATTACAGAGGAGAACAGTCAGCTCCAGAGAGAACTGCAGGACAAAGCGGAGATGGTGAGATGTCCTCTTCTGTTTTTAGATTGTGTTGTCTAACAAGACTGGATGAACACAGATGTTGTTCCTTGTGCGCCAGTGTTTCCTCTGATTTTTGTGCAACTGTGGTGCTTTTGGCCAGCAGTTCTACATTTGTCCCATATCTGTCACTGTTTGGGTATAAGTTATGATCCAAGTTGATTTTGTAGTGCTAAAAATGTGTTTCATCATAATATAATCATTACTTTTAAAAAACACTTTTTTTGTTTTCTATATTAGTAAGACACATTGTATTGTTCATTTTGATATCCCACAGAGGAAACACCAATCTGTTCATTATAGCATTTTTTTTTCTACCTCACATACCTCCATTGTTACTGTTTGAGAGCAGATCCTATAGCAAGATGAGCTCTTTGTTACATTAATGTGAGGAGCTTCCTACAAAAGTATATACTGTATATCTTAGGAGATAAACTGTTTCCTAAAATAAACTCAATGGTTTAAAAAAAAATGAACATAATTTTGACATCTAAAATATTACTATAAAAAAAGTTTAAAATTGCTAATAACAATTATTATGAGCAAAAATGCTACAAATTAAGGATTTATACTTTGATTCCAGCATTTTGCCAATAATTTCATGATTAATGTTAATCACTAAATGCTAGTTGTAATTTTGGAATGAAACTGAACAAGTTCCTTAGACATTAGGTTTATGGACTGTGCCATAAACATTTTGACTTTCTTTCCTCTGTAGATAAATCAGGGCCAAGTTTTATTAAAACAGCATCAACATTTGAATGCCCATCTGCAAGAAGAGAAGGAGCAGCAAGAGGCCCAATTTAGAAAACAGGCACGTTCATGTTTCCACACTAAAAATTGGCTCCATCTCTCTTAACATAAAGATTGATTATCTATGATGATGCCTGCTCTGAGCGAGCTGTGACTCTCTCACCCTCCTGTCCTGCAGGTGCAGCAGCTAGAGGAGGAGCTGCACATACTCAAGGAAAGGCAAAGTCATGCGAAAGCCGAGGCTGAGGCTTCACATCAGGTATGCCAACAATCTCTTGCTTGTTTGTAATTTTCCCATAGTCTTAATCTGGATTTTTGTTTTTTAATTTAAGATTTTCTTCCCATTCCTCCTCCTATTAGTTGCTCGGTGAAGCAAACACAACCATCTCAGCGCTCAAAGGGCAGCTCAGTAGCTTGGATCAAAGCAGCAATGGCATCAGCGAAGCAAAAACAGGAGGATTGTCTGCAAGGCTGCAGGATTCTACTCTGCAGCTTCAGGTGGCATTACTACTTCATTTTTGTATATAAGCATTTGGATGGCTTACACATGAAACATCAGTGCAGTTCAATACAAAAATTTTAAATTCTAAATTTTAGTGACGCTTTCACCCATATCTTTGCAGGAGAGCTTCAGTAGATTCCAGCTCTTTAAGAACAGTTGTTCAGAGTTTAGCATCATACCTCTGGACCATGCCGTAAGAGTTCAAGATTCTCTGATGCACCCCCACTTGACCACTCTACCAAAACCCACAATTAAGACGTACAGCGCTGTCCGTAAACTGTGGGTGCAGACTATTAGGACCCTTGGGAATATCACGGTAAATATTAACAAGCATTTAATGTGTTGTAGGCGATTATATAATCAATCTGTCCATATGCACACATTTTGCATTTGCGTTTGATGGTGATGATCAGGTAATAGAAGGTCCTGTTCCTTTTCTTTCTAGAAACTGCCTCTCATGGCCTGTGACTATAAGAGGTCATTTCAGGAGTTGGTGAAGAAAGATCTGGCTGTGTTTGAGGAGAGGCGGCTGCAGGACGTTCTGCTGTGCAGGGTGCAGGCTCCCAGCTACTCTGTGAAGGAGGAGGACCTGCAGACCCTGTGGGAACACAGACTCTCTGAGCTGCTGGACAAGAGGGAGTTTTACCTGCAGGTGAGCACTGCTACTAAGCCTCTTTTACATAGATTTACATTTTAGGCATCTAACAATGAATGTTTGTAACTGAGTAACTGACAATGATTTAATTAGCATAACACCTCAACAGGAACACTGTTGGATACATTGGCCATTGTGAGGATCTAATCTGTGACCTACTGTGTCTTATGTCTTGTTCCATGATATGTCTACATGTGTCTTCGGTGTGTCTTTTTGCTGCTTTCATATGACTTAAGTATGAAACACTGTGCTACGATTGCAGAAAATGGACAGCCTTCTGGAGAAACTTGAGGCCACCATGACTACTTATTCAGGCGACTTGTCAGAGGGGCTGAGAGAGAAGGAGAGGTTCAGCGAGCAGCTCCAAGCATTGCTCACCATGCAGCCTCTCAATTTGAGCACACTGGACAGCATCCTGAGCTGCGAACTTAGCCACTGCTCTGCAGTAGCGCACAACAAGAAGATGACTTTGCAGGTAGAGGTCATCTGTGTCTAGTGAACTAGTTTTAGTTTCATTTTGACTAAGTAGTCCACCCAAAACTGGTGCAGCAACTAATGAACTGGTCTGATTACATTTAAAAGGAGAAAAAGAAAAGACATCCTACCAGCGATACGAGAGATGCAGCCAGTTCTTTTCTCCGTGTGGGTGCGTCAGAGAATACAAGTTCGTGTTAAAGATGATAGTCCTGCACCTCTTCTGCAAGCTATACAGATTTCATGTTGGTTTCAGTCCCGTATGAACTTTCGTCAGACACTAATGAAAGTCCAGGACTGACGTAAATCTGTATTGTTTGCAAGAGTGCTGTGCATCACAATTATTTTAATGAAAACAAATTAAATGAAAACACCCCAATTTTTGATGATGCACTTTTATTTAATTTAGAAACTATACAGTTACAGGTATATACTCATCAAGCACTTTACAGTAGCACTGTAATGTCATTTAGCTGATGAGAACCTGCCACTGCTAAGCTATTTTTTATAATTTCAGTTCCCTTTTCAAGTAAGCACCTTCATGATGTTTTCTTTTTCTCTCTGATGCTTCTCGCTCAGTTTTATTGCTCATCTGTTTATGTCTTATTTCACATATTAATTCTACAGGGCATGCTTGATGAACACATTGCCCTGTCCAAAGAGCTAGAACAGCTAGAAATGCAGGCCGATTTGCAGCTGAGAGAAGAGAGAAGCAAGACCTCGACTCTGCTGCAGGTGCTGGAGAGCGCTCCTTTGAAAACGGAGGCTGACCTTCTGAGGGACAATCAGCAACTTGCCCTGCAACTTCAGCAATCTGAGAAAGAAGTCAAAGTATGTCTGCCTTATTGATGTCACTTGCTAATTGCTGTAGAACCTGTTCTCTGACAAACAGCAAACAATAATGAATCATCTAGGATGCCATTTTGGGAGCTCACCAGTATTACAACGTACAGCTGCTCTGTAACAGCTACGATGTTGTTTTTTTCTTTTTCAGGCTATGAATGTAAAGATTGTGCAGTTGGAGGAGGCCCAGATCAAAGCCAAAGATTTGGTCTCCAACCACAAACAGGCTACCCAACTCCTGCAGACAGAGCTGCAGGATGCCCGAGCACAAGTCTCAGAGAAAGGAAACACAATCCAGTCCCTCAAGAAAAAACTGCAGGAGGCGGAGGTATGAGGTGTTTGAGGGCAAACTTTACAGGAAAGCTTAAACAACAGTTGACCCAACTTCGCCCCTTTTTAAATATCATTTTGTAATCATCATGTTATAAATTCGATACAGAGATACTTAAACTAAATAAATCTCCTGAAGAGGTTTTACCTGAGCTATAGATCAGTTTTGGCTCAAAACGCCAGCTAACAGGCTTTAGGTTCCAAGCCCATGATATGTGCTCACTGATAACCTCTGTGCTTATTCTTGGAGCGAAGCCTGAAAACAGATTTCCTCATTTTTTCCCTTCTACCTACGGCTGTGCTCCTGTGGCCTGAATTTTGGTCAAGACTATATAGAATTTTCTTTTTGCGGTTTAGGATTACGCAAAGAAAAACGCATCGCCCAGTGCTATTGAGCTGGAAAAACTACGGGACCAAGTGGTCAAAATGAAGGTGGAGCTGACCTCAGCATCTTCTAAACACCAAGAAGAGTAAGGATGCTTCTTTGCCTCATTCTGACTGTTTATTTTATTTATTATTTAATGTATTTATTAACTTATTTTCCCTACATCACCGATCCTTATCTCTTCCATGCAGCAGCTTGGAGATGTCACATTTGATTTGTGTGTCTGTCTGTCTGTCCACACCTAATATTGCATATAACTGAGCTGATCAGCCTAGTATTTTTCTGCAGTTATGATTGTATGATGAAGGATTTCTCCTGGTTATGGTGATTCAAAACCTTTGAAAGAGAACCACCAGTGAAGGGGAGATAGACAGGCTGTGTCTCTGTATTTTCCCCTCACTGGGCAGGTGAAGAAGGACGGTTTGTTGCCTAAAGCTGAGCACAGGAAAAGGGGAGATACGCCTGGCAGAGATCTGCACTCTACTGAGTGCACTCTTCTAGTTGTGACTGTCTTTGTCTCTCTCCAGGATCAAGAAGATGACTACACTACTTAACATAAAGGAAGAATCACTGAGGAAGCTGAAGGAGACCTTGAGGAAATCACAGCAGGATGGGGAGGAGTCGAGTAAGTGGTTCAACTTGCAATTATTAAGAGATGTGTGGAAACCAAAAATGTTTTTATGAGGGGAAGAAAACATTTTGTCCCAAATTTAAAATCACACCTTTCAAATGGATGTATTCCTGTGACACAGAAAATCCATAATTCAACCTCACAATGCCTCATGATTGTCTTGGCAGCCACACAGGTTGAGGAAGTGGGTTTCAAACAGCTGAAAACCACAGATATTATGAAATTAATTTGAAGATAAAACTTTCCATGGGCTTCTTTATTTACTATTCCCCAAAGATGCTTGGGACAGTGACTTTGCCAAGTCTAATAAGCTCTGTGTTCGTGGGCTAACTCAATTTTACAGCCATTTTCATAGCCACACATATAACTTTATGGGCTTATTTTGTTTGCTAAATTCTAGTAAAAAATATTCAAACATCCATATAGACAAGTAAAATGGGTTTATAAAAATAATATATTGTACAACTAGCAAAGACTATTTAAATTAATTAAATACACCTTCCAAATACTTAGTATGTACATTTTGGCAAATTGTCCTATGAAGATTGATAAATTCTTCATAGGTAAATTTGCCAAAATGTACATACTAAATATTTGGAAGGTGTATTTGTCATCCAGTTGAAGAAGAAAAGTGCATCATAGGTGGATAATTTACTCATCTAATGCAAGGATGTTGCCTTCAGTCCTTCAGGGCAAGGATCTGTACGATCGGCTAACCAGCTCAAAGGGTCTGATCGTCCAGAGCAGCGTTCTCTTGGAAAAGACCAAACTGGAGGAGGAAGTGAAACTGCTTCAGGTGAAAATAGCAGAGCTGGAAAGGTAATAGCATTAACCTGTTGCAGTTGCACTTTGCTTTGACTTTTCATGTCAGTAAGTGAGACATTAATTTTTGCTCTCATGTTGTTGGTCGCTCTGTCGCAACAGCTTGGTGTCCAGTCAGCAAGCTGAGATTGCCAAGTGGAAGAGCAGAGCCATCAAGCTGAAGGAGAAGAGCAAGGTTGTGGTGGACAAGCCTCTGTCACCCTGCACTCCCACCAAGAGACGCCTGCCCATGACCTCAGACTGCTCCAACTTTATCACTTCACCCAAGAGGTTTCTGGGTACTCCAAAGAAGACACTGGACTCTCCTAAGATGGTGGATTCCCCCAAGAAGCTGCTGAGCTGTCCGGACTCCCCCAAAACCAGATTCTTCGATGGCACTGAGTCACTGACAAGAAACTGTCCCAAGCAGTTTTTTGATAACTCCAACCTTGGCACTCTTCCTGGTAAGCAAGTCTTTTCAGTCCACCCTCCTTGTATGATAGTGTGTCTTTTCCCCACTCCATGAAATAGTCTTCACATCATAAACAATGTGTCTGCTTCCTTTGCTAGAGATTTCATGTGCTCCCAGTATGGCAGATGAGGCCTCTCTTGGTGCAGAGGAGGGTAATTTTTGTAGTATCCATCGGTGTATTTGGAAAGCCACTGGGGTTTTACTAACAGGAGCATGTGTACTCTGTTCAGGTCTCACTGAGTGTGTGGTGTGCATGGTGTGCAGGGTAACAGGCACATTTCACATGGACTTAACAACTCTTCCACTGATTTCCATTTCAGCCTTAAACCACTGATGACTGGCTTGAAACTTGAATCAGTCCTGGTGGGCTTTTTGATTTGATTGACGTACACTGTAAATTTTAATGTGCAAAGTTAGCCCACCACTTTTTCGTTCAAATACACCTCAAGTCTGATTTATTGATTTGTGCAGGACTGATAACTGAGTGTTATACATTGAGCGAGTCAGCAGTTACTTTCTTTATTTCTAGTTACTGCTTGATAGGAATTGCTGGCAGGTGTCCCAGTACTTGTGCATCCATGAAAATCATTATTTTCTGTTTTTTGCAAAAGTGTCACTGTGTTTGTTTTTCCTGCAAAAACACAGGGTCGGTGCACCTCTATCCATCGCACTGGTGATTTAATGTGAGTGTGTTTTGGTCTTGTGAGACCTTTTTGACGGTTTGGCTTCTTTTGTCTTGTAGATGTGGCAACTGGTGCAGAGAAGAGGGAGGAATGGTGGCCCCTATCTCCGAAACAAGCAGATCTTTGTAAAAACCAGTAACCTAGCTGTGCAATGTTTTTACCTTTGTTTGTTTGTTTGTTTGTTTGCTCGTTTGTTCGTTTTTGTGTGTTTGCTTTTCTCTTAGATAAATAAAAATTTCACTGACAAATTTATTTGGATTTGAAAAATTCTGTTCTGTGATCTTCATCAAATGGGGCAAATGAGAATTACATGTAGATAACAAAATGGTCAAATGACTGTGTCTATTCCAGGACTGCCAATATCTGACAGTTTACAATAGTCATTTAGTTTGAGTCAGCCTCATATTATGTTACCATGTTATCACTGTTTACAGTCTCAAAGGGCTTTACATGCCCGTAAGTTTACACCCAACAAAACCGGATGACAGCCTCTGATTTAATCTTCATAGTGGGCAAGAAACTCCTCCAAAAAAAAAAAAGAAAAGAAAAAAAAAAGGGGGGGTGCAGCAGGGAAAAATGACAGAGAGCTGAAGTAGCACAGACAGGAGACAGCCACAGGCAGACAGGTGGGCGGTAGGTGCAGACCCAGTGAGCAAATTACAAACTGTCCTCATGCAAAGGAAAACACACCAGCACACAGTGTGATGACCAGCCGCAGAGCCGCAGCAACAGCCAGGATGAGAGGCATCATTGATGAAGAGGGAGGGGCACACCTGGGAGGAAGACGGCAACATGCTCAAACAGTATGTGCCACAAAGGAGATGAGGGGGAAGGGGGGACATTAGTGAGGTGGCAAAACTTAAAGCAGAGCGGAAATATAGCACATAAATGCAACCAAACTCCGACCTCGAACACTGACAGAGGAGAACCGGTTCGTACCAGATGAAACACGGCCCAGAGAGAAACAGACACACATTTAAACCGGCAGAAACTAAACGGACAGGAGAGCCTTCAGCCAGAGACTATCAGCGGTCAAATCGAAATTATATAATTCATAAGTTAAAGGAAACAGATGCATCTTAAGTTTGTTTTTCACTGTATGAGGAGAGTTTGCTTCCTTGTTTCTGTCGGTAGGAAGAGGCTGGTTACCTGTTGGGACAGCCGGCCACACTGTCTCGTGCTCTCACGTGAACAGAACCGGGCAGCCCGCGTGAGCAGTGCGGCTCAGGCGCGGCACGAGCCTTCTCTACCTGAGGCGCGTGCTTAGCAGCAAAATGAGTTAATAATAATACTTAATTTATATAGCACTTTTCACATAGGGGCTGTACCTCTAAGTGCGTTACAATAAAGCGAAAAACGAGTAAAAAATAAATGAAACAACGGCAAACACTGCGCAATAAAACCAAGCAATAAACTGATTCACAAACAAAAGAGGCAGCAGTAGCAAAAACAAGCATCAGTAAGATATATAAAAGATGGAAATAAAGGAAGTCGAGGGAAAAAAGGGAGAATGGCCTGCAGCCAGGCAGTACTGCAGGAACATCTCAGAATGATTATATTTCTCTCTTTATACATATTTATTTCTATAGGTCCCAAAATTTACACACTTCCTGCCGTGTTCTAGACAAGCCTAACTCTTACATGTGTATGTATATATTATAAACAGTAATTATATAGGCCTATATGACTGGAGGTATAGGTATGTGTATATACTGTGTGTATATGTTCTGGCTTGTGTTTATCATTTCATATGCAAGCCACTGTTCCCTTCTTGAGTTTGCAAATTGCAGTTGTTCTCAAAAAAAGTAGTTTGCAAGCCAAAGTTCCACAGCCAAATCCTGTGTTTGTGTCACAGTAATTCTCCTCTTTGAACTCCACAGTTGGCTGTATAGAGGCAGACAATTTGTATCAAGGATTTTTCTAAGATCTTCCAAGATCCTTGAGGAATCGTTTCAGCCCTAATTCATACGGCGTAACAGTGATCCTAAAAACACTTTTGCTCACTTTCATTCAAAGACAATGGAGCGTTGCAGTGTGTGTCACAGCTGTGGCTGCTAACAAGTGCTTCTGTCATCTCACTTTCATCAGCCATCATCCAAGGAGGGTTTGCTGAGCACCCATTGTCTCTTTTCAGTGCCGTCCCTCTTTACATTCATGCACAGCTGGGAGCCTCAAATTCCAGCTTTAGTCTCCTGGTGCCGCTCAACTTGAGGGCTGAATACCTCGCAGGCATAGTGACTGTGCTGTCTGCCTGCTGGAGGAATGTTACTCATTCACTTTCCCCCACCCACTTTTTCCCACCCGCTCCACAATTCAAACAAGGTCATCCAGTTAAATTTCAAACTCTACATTTGTGCCAAGAATGTTTTTTTTAAATCTGCCGTGGGAACGTGTTTGTGGTCTTCATATTTCCCCCTCTTGATTTCTAGCACAATCTCTGGCCTCATCTTTCCACCTAGAAACAATTAAAGAGAAACTAATCCCCGATCCCCTCTAATGGTGAAAAGTTGGCTTCCTGCTCTTTGGTGGCAGGTGATATCACCACCTGTTGTTATCTGTGGTTGTCAAAAAAAAGACCAGCACCCCACTTTTCACATCTACCTGCACAAGTGCTTTCACAATAAAACACCCGGTTAAATTCCTATACACTATCTCAAGCACAATCATGCTCATCTTTACAAGGATGTGTCATTTCCAACGCATCCGCGTGTCTGGCTGAGGACAGTGCACAATTGTGGAAAATTAAAATACAGTGCATGAAAGGTGCATTGTGCAAAATTTCCAAGGGTTGACATTAAGAGTCATGAAAAAATATGGGAAAAGGAGCTAAGTTGATGGCGGAGGCTACATGGTTTTAATTGTTGGCCTGATTTGCTGATAAATTATGTGCATTTCCACTTTCTCTTTCATCGGTTGAGTCTGAAGGGTTCTCACTTGACAGTTTTGTGTAGCGGACCACTGCTCAAAACTGTCTGGATTATACTGCATCATTTTGGCTGAGAGCTAGTCAGTAGCACCCTGAGTGTTTTTCCTGATGTGACTCCTTGCCAGTTCAGCTGCTCCTGTGTTACTCACAATGTGCCTTTGAGTCTCTTGAGTGCTTTGCAGAGCTTTACGTTGTGGCTCACCTGGATGAGCCCCTAAAACCAGATTTCAGGTGGGCGCCTCTGTCTCTGCCTCCATCATTTGACGTTGGCAGCTTTAACGAACGGGGCAGATAAATAAGGGTTTCTCTGACAGTTGTTGTGTGAGTATTGTCCTCTCGCTCACACACACACACGCACACCACATACAGAGTCAGACAGAAACACTGCTGAAATAATTAAACCTGCCGGGCCGGTGCTCACAATAAGTGTGCCTTATCATGTTTCAGGAAGTTTTTGAGCAGTGTGTTTCCCGTAGGTCACAATGAGGGTGTGACAACCTGTCGTCTCCACTGGTGAGGGTAATGAAATGTGCTCTGTCAAGCTGCACCAGGGACTTCTCCCGCCTTGTTAAAATGGAGAGAGAAAACCAATAGGTAAGACCTTTTCATTTTTCTAATTATGTCTCCGTGTGTTTTGTTGTGATTTCAGAGGATGATGTGATGTGTTTGTCAAACTAATATTCACTTACCGTAGTGGGTCTCTGGATGGAAACCGCTTCCCCATAGGATTTCTATTGTAGCTGTTTGATAGACCCAGACGTTGTAAACTAATGTGTTGACCTGCTTTTAGGATCTTCATGGTGTCTGATGCACATGAAAACCCCACAAGCTTTGCAGAGTGGAGGGTTGTGTGCTGATGTGAACTGTGTCTGTCTGTTTGTTTACCCAGGCTTATCGGTCTCTTTGTAGCTTTTCACTGAAATCACAGTGGCGGGTTTGTTTTCTGCACCTGAAATGCGTCTGTCTCAGTTCATCAGTGCATGAGAAATCGCTTGGAATCCTTTGCAATCCTCTCGGGGGCTGATAAGGACAGGACTGACAGTTTTACTATGAGTTTCACTTTTTTATAACTAAGGATTTGCAGAGATTGCATGTGTGAATAAGTGAAATTCAGGGCATGCAGTGTACAGAATAGCCTACATCCTCCAGACCATGACTACACAAAAAAACTATGTCACAGGAATCAGTATGTCGATATCCTGTCAATACTAAAATTTTTAAAACAAGACCAGTGCCGGTTTTTTAGCCTCAGTGGTATCGATGCGGTGTTCTTACTGTAATGCAGTCTTGATGTGTTTGTTTAAATGCCTGACATAATTAAAACGTCAGTCATGCTTACAGGACAGCACATCAAAATGACAGCACATAATCATACCATTGTATTAACTGTTACAGCAGGATGTTTCATTTCAGTTTCTCTGATGTGAATTAGGAATATGAAAATGCTTGAAACGCCATTTGTTTATTTGTTTGTTCAATTTTTTTTAAAGAAGTGTGTGTCGAATGGGATTTCTGTTTTGCTGGGTTTTTTTTGCTGGAATCATGAAATTGCACTTTTACACCAGTCTGAACTATGGAGTCAAAACAATTTAAATGATTCTTCCTGTTGATCAAACTGTTTCTGAAGTGCATCTCACTCAGCTGGAACTCAATATGTGTGAAGTTTTATTCAGCCCAATCAACACCATTACTGTTGGACTTTTTATTCCAGACATTGAGACCGAGCTAAGCAAGCGGCTTCATGTCAAGCATTAGCTGTAGACTAACAACAAACAGCGATGTATAAAGTCAAAATCCACTTACAGTCACGTAAAGACATGAGGTACAACGATGTATAAAATCATAATACACTAAAAAATCCATAACAAAGAGAGAAATGTCAACTTCTCTCGGATAACTGGCCGGCTTGTTCAGCTTTAAATCCCTTTGCAGTAATTCATAGGAATAGCGCAACAAAATGCATGGACACTCTCGCTTAATTAAATTGAATCTTAGATAGCGAAATTAAATCTTGAGATGGTAAATGTTAAAATTTTTCATAGGGCTGTGTTTGATTCAAGGGCGACACGGAAGCACAGCATTTCTTGATCAGATTATTTCCACTTTACGGCAGGATAACTTTAAACTAGAGTCACCTCCATTGTGCTGTCAGTCATAAAGAATGGCTTCACATTAATCAAATCGAATGGCATCTGATGACACTTAATGTGACTCATTCTCGGCTAATTAAGTGGGGCCAGTCCGGGCATCACAACAAAGTGGCTTCGGGAGCGTTTGAAATCAGCAGAGGTGTGTTAGAGCAACAGTGCAGGCCAGCAACAGCAAAGAAAAAGTGTGTGTAGGTGTTGCAGGTCCCGAGCTCGGGCCCGGGTGAATGGATTATGCTGGAACAAAGCTGGAAGACGTTGTAAGTGAATACAGCGCTTAATCCTCAGGAGTTTGCTTTATGAGTCAGGGTGTGTGTCGTAAGTCGTCTGGCCTCTCACACACACTTCATAACAAAACGGGTCAAGGCTTGTAAATAGGTCATTTTTTATTTAGCCTCACAAGACATATTGTACTAATGTAACTAATACACATCTAATCTCACATCAGCAGTCTCTGCATTTATAAAATGGTCCAATTGATTTATGAGGTTTAAATCAAACACTTACTACGAAAACAAACAATTATTAGCCGGAAGCATGGTATTAAAAAGGTATGAAGTGGTGCATTGGACTGGATCAACTTATAAAGATCTGGGAATTATTTGTAGCCCTGTTTCTCTGTGACCAGTAGAATATCAAATAGGCATTGTTATCAGTTGTATTAACAATTTAAAAAAAAAATTAAATTGGCCCTTTTACTTTCTTGATATCTTATCTAGAAAATATGTCGAACAGAAAGTGGGGCTGTACAGTGTGCACACAGGAGGAAATAAATTCAAATTATTTCTGACGTCTCAAAGCTGGCAAGCACTCCAAGATGGAAGCTAGTTAGATCAGATTAATTTTGCATTTTTCAAGTATTTCCTTGTGTTAGGTAACAGAGGAGGTGCCGTTTCAGGAAACACGTAAAACCACTCTACATTAAGCTATGCAGAATAAAAAAGATCTCAGCTGCGGACATTGTTTTTCTGATATGAAACCCTTATGACGTTCCCTTAGTCATATCACAGTACAATCTACCAGTCTAACATCACTCTATTTATCGATGTTTGAGAGACAACTGTCCAATTTACATTGAGGTAAGCACAAGGTAATGTAGTTGCTGAAGTTGAAACCATCATGCTTGTGCTCTTGTGGATCATCATTAATGGGATTTTTGTTGCTTATGGTCTTTTTATGAGGCAAAATACAATTTAAAAGTCTAGTAAACAACACCAGCCTCACCCAGTGACACACACACACACATTTCTCTCTCTTCTGTTCCCATCAGGTGTCCACACTGGTGTGTCAGGCATGAATAATCTTCTATTGCAGTGGAATGCAACAGCACTGGACCTTGATAGCCTGCAGCCAACATTATGTGGAAGCTCCTGTGACCAATGACAACAGAGTTACCTTTAACGGGATAAGCAGTTTAAGGTAGAAGCAATAAAGCGCTTTAGGGAAATAACCTGCTGAATAAATAATTGGTCTCTATAGGCAATTAGGAAAACAGGTCTGTTATGTAACTCTTGACATGTGAATCAGGAATTGCAATGTGTGTGTGCTGCTTCCCGGCATAATTTAAACAATTACTGCACAACACAAGAGCAAGAGGTCTGTCGATGACATTCACTCTCTTACTATGGAAAAAAAAAAACACTTTCATAATATATAGATTGAATGCGGAAAGCCCTGAAGCGCTGCTGGTAATTTCCAAACACGACGACGCTGACAAACAGATCAGATCAGATTCTTGGAATGAGGAAAGCATGAAAACATTTTTTGAATCATTCTTCTGTAATAAGACTTCCCTTTTGTTCAAGTTCTTGTTGTTACATGACAGTTGGAGATCTACAACTTTCCAAACTTGGTGAGCTTGGGCAAAAACAAGTGGGAATCCTAATTATTTTTGTCCAAGTTTGCCCAAGACAGTGTAAGAATGCAGCCCTTCGTCTTCTGTTTCGTTTCACTTTTGATTTGACAGGGTTCAGCGTTAAGGTCATTGAGTTCACACACTCCCTCAGAAGGCCAGCGGGTGTAACTGCTGACTTACAAATGTTTTTAGAGATTTAAATATTTTCATACAGCATCGAGGTGCCTATTTTAGAAATTTGTCAGTGCTACAGAGATCTTTGAATTCAACATAATGCTATATATGTTACCAGTATGGTAACAGTAAAAATGCAGGCAATGAAGGGAGTCGGGCAAATTCAAGTCGTGTCTGTAAAATGTGCCTAAAGAAGCAATGAAAAGGATAAACCTGTTTTGGCAGCTCGAGCTCCTCTGGCCAAGCATCTGACAGACGGACCGGCCCAATTACTTTTATTGTTTAGGATCTCAGCCTGCGCTTTGGCCCAAAAGGAGACAAACCGAAAAATACGTCAGATGAATCTTAAAATAAAAACTGTCATCACTAGTGATAAATCCCACTGAACTTCTATCCTCTTTTCAATCACGTATGCACTGTACTAAGAATTGAACAGTTAATACAGAAATTGTTATGGTGGCTGCAGTGATGTGAATGATGAGAGCATGAGAGTAAAACAAAGACATATCTCCACTGTTTGAGGCGATTATTTGTTGTTGTTGATGTTGTTGCTGTTTGTTCCCCGCCCTACTCTCTTGACAGGAATGGCCATATCAAATGGCTTGACCATCTTTGCCCTCCTAGCGACGTGCTGTATTTTGGAAACAACACGGGAACTGATTGAATTTTCCAGGCCGGTTTCGCCGGTAAGCCTGCTGTGTTTACGATACTGGGTGGTGTCCAACAGCAAATACGGGAAGGTGCAAGCCACACCAAGGCCTCGCAGACAGGAGTTCTGTAAAAATGAAATTCAGTTTATCATTATTTTCTATCAACAAAGCAGATTCTTGTAGCTAGTTTTGGACCCTGATCAAGCTTTTCAAGATGATTGTCACTCATGTTTCTCAGGCGCTGAATGCTGAAGACATCCTACCTCACACCAGACACAGAAGGAATGGTTAGTCTGAGAAATGTATATCCAAATAAGAAACTGTTGTACTTCGAATTTATACCTGCAGGACTTGACAACAATTCAACAGTGTAATATCCCTGTGTACAGTATATATGGTGTATATAGATTGATATACTTTGTTTTTCATGTGCTCAGTTTCTTATTTCTGTATTTATTGTTGTAATAATTTGTAGGTTTAATGCACACATTTAGACTTAATGCACATACAACTGATGCAACTTTATACATAATGCACATACCTAATGCAAAAATTGCAAATTAGGTATCTCACTTTTTTTTTTTTTTTTTTTTTTTTTTTTTTTTGCTTGCAGCTAATATGCTGGGTTAAAGGTTGCCAGAAGATTCATAATAATTGTTTCCTGTCTGATTTCTATCCCTGCAGTGCCTGCATTGCAATGGAGCTACATTATTGACATTGAAGTGAATGCGTCAAGTCTAGAGACAATACACCAACTTCGATCTTCTGTGAATGCCACTACTTTCCCCATTCAGCTTGATAACACCACACAGGTCTCTGACATCGATGTCACCACGGGTGAGTACAACATACAACCTGACGCTCTGCAAAAGGACTGAAACCCAAATCATTAAGCTCTTTGATACACATATTGTCAGGGATATTATTTATAATGGCAATATTACAAGACAAAGCTTCTCTGACATAAACAGCTGGATGGCCCAACACTTGTTAAAGTTTAACTCTGACAAAACAGAAGTTCCCATCATCGGCCCTGAGCATGTCTTAAAACGAATCCAGCCACGCCTCGGCTGCCTCACTCCCAACATATAAATAATCTGGGTGTTATCCTAGACTGTAACTTGAACCTGTGCGTGTGCAGGTACATGTACAAAAAAATAGTCCAGCCATGTTTTTATCAGCTGAGCAACATTCCCAAAGTTAGATCGGCTCTGTCCCACAGCAACACGGAGAAAATCACACATGCTCCTGTATCCTCAATCACTGTGAACACCGAGCCACGAAGCAGCTCCCTTTCGTTCCAAATTCAGCAGCCAGACTTACTGACAGAAACAAACAAAAACAAAACAAACAAACACAAACAAAGCGATTCTCACACATCGCACCAATCTTGGTTTCACTCCACCGGCTTCCAGTCTCTGTTTGGATCCATTTTAAAGTGCTTTTAATCACAGTTTTGTGGTGTGATGTTGTCTTTTTATTTTATTTTATTTGTCAATACTTTTATTCTTGCATTTGTGATTGTTATTTTATCTATCTATCTATCTATCTGTTGCTTTTACCATCTTATCTTTATCTTTCAACATCCTTGTTTCTCCTGTCTGCTGTGTTTTGTTCTGTTTTAACCTTACCTTGATTTGACCTTACTGTATCTTACCTTATTTTACCTTTCATATTGCTCTTGTTTGGCCTTTCTGTGTAGCTTTTTGTCTTTATTTGGACTGCTGAGTATTCTGCTTTTTGCATTTTTTTTTCTGCATTTTGCTCTGCCTGTCAAACTTTGAAAACTGTTGTTTTTAAAGCTGCTATATAAATAAAACTTTATTATTATTATTATTATCAGTAGTAGTAGTAGTAGTATCATTATTATTACCATTATTATCGTTACATACTAGGCTCTGAATGCCTTGCACTGAGCATCAGGTCAACAGCTGACAGTACTTACTTCCCCAGTTCATGAGCCATTTCTTACCTCTTGCCCCTGACGCTGCTCATGTTTTTAATTCGTGTGCACATGCAGAAGTTTAGCTCTTGCAGCGTTTCTTTAATGTTGCAATTGTTCTCTTGCTTGTATTTTGAAATTTCTCACCTCGTCAAGCGCTTTGTGGCTACTGCTTGAAAAGTGATCTATAAATAACATGTATTATTATAATAATAATTATTATTATTATTGTTATTATTCTGCCAGTGTGCTCGCCAAATGGCACCGGGTTCCAGTGCAGGTGTGAGGAGCAGTTTGCTTGGCCGTACAGCAGCTGTGCCACATATGGAGCCTGTGATGACATTATCAATGGCATCTGCAGATGCATCAATGCCATTCCAACTGATGGCCAGTTCTGCCAGCCGGAGTCAGGTAATCAGTTCATACTTTTACATGACTACCAGCTTTGAGCTCAGAGGCCTGCATTTTTAACACTGCAACACTGCTGGTCCAGTTGATGGGGTTATCATTGTGGCAAAGCTTTGTTCAAACTAAAATATGTTTATTGTAATTTCTAGTGGAAGTCCAAAGGTTTCCAAAGATGTCAAATATGGGCTGTTGTATTACAGGGAAATGTGTATAAAATGATGCACAAGACATTTGGATATTGTCTATTTGATGCAGCGGTGCAGCTGTAAAACAATGACATCATGTATTTGAATATTTCACTCAATGTAAGCATAATGTAGCATCACTGAAGTGTTGCAACCAACAGATATAGAATATATATGTGAATTTGTGGTACAATATAGAAAAAATGTTGTTTTGTCTTTCTCTCTCTTTTTGAGGTTACTTAAGCAGAATCTACAGTGTTAGTTAACGTGGGTGTAATTTCAGTTTTAACCCCAGTTCTTGAGTATTGGTGTTACGCCAAAAAACCGGCGATACTCCCATAAGAGTTTCAGTAAGCTGTATGTGCTGGTGGATGAAAATGAAAATATCACAGCCCAGCCAATGAAAAAAGTTGAAACTAGTTGAACTTTTTTCACAAAGTGCAGGTTAATGTCATCTACCACCAAGACTTTGTACAGACTGCTGCAAAGCAATTCAAGACATGCCAACAGTAATGCAAAATACATAGGAGTCCACACATTCTGCAGATAACTGTGAAGCTGACAGATAGCAAATGCTCCAAGTCAGCACTGCCTTAGTGGCCAACAGAGGAAGACTGGATGCTTGTTAATTAAGGCCATGCTGAGGAAACCTATGTACTCTGAATCAGTCCCTGGATAATGAAAAGTGTACCTCCAACACCTAAACTAACCTTGACTATATTATTACCACATGAGACCTAAAAGATTTCTAATTTCTTATTTTTCCCAAAGAACTGCTAGTTGTGGTGGAGTATGAAGTGGAAGTGGAGCTGAACGTGTTAGATGTTAGGACAGTGGACAGGCTCAGGGCCTTCCTGGGTAACATCAGCTCCGACCTGGTCCTGAGTCCCGCTGTGAACGCCACGCACATCGAAATCACCACAGGTAACAACACAGTTTCTACTGAATGACTTTGACAATCATCTGTGACATTTTTCATGTAAATAAATGTTCACTAATCTTGAGAATGTGACTGATGTAGCATAACATAGTGGTTCAGCGTACTTAAACCCTTTTCATGAGATTTTCAACTACTGATCAGTCTATGCAAGGTTATTACACAGCCAGAGCCAGCGTAACAAACAATTATTTCAGCATAGATTGATTAGATGTAAGGTATTACTGGTGAGATTTTAAATTACCAGTCAAAGCCAGCACAGAAATTAATCAGCTATCAAGCCACTAACATGGCATTGCATGGCATTTTATTGTGGATTCTGTGCTATTTTCATAATTATTTAAAATGGCTTGCACCATAAAGGCGACTTGTATTAGTCTGATTTATTTTCTCAAGTGGCTTTTGTTTGATTTCAAGATTTAAGGGGGAAAATTATTATATGCCATTTGTGTACTTGCCATAATTGAGGACATTTTACCAGATTACATGTTTTTTGAATATTTTGTTGAATAAAGTCTACAAAGTTGATTGAGAAATTACATGAGTGGAGTTCAAGAACGAGGTGTAAAAATCCTGCACAACACAAACAGTTCAGTGGTTCCATTAAATTCTCATTTTTGGACCAGATGGATGAGATATATCAATAATAGCCGCCAAAGCATCACAGTACTGAGAAGCTTACAAAATGTCAATGTTATAGAATTTTTATTTTATTTTTTTTTTTTATAATCTGTTTGTTTTGTTGTTTAGTGTGCTACCCAAATGGCAGCAGCTTCCAGTGCAGATGTGAGGATCAGTTTGCTTGGTCGTTCAACAGCTGTGTCACATACGGAGCCTGCGATAACATCACCGGTGACACCTGCGGGTGCATCAACAGCCGGCCACCCGACGGCCAGTTCTGCCAGCCAAAGACAGGTGATGGAGACTTTATGGTGCTCACTGTGGGTTTTGCATGTTATGTATAGGGCTCCATTTGTAGAGAACGCTTTGTAATGAAATGTGATTCACCACAGAGCCGCTACAGCTGTATGAATACGTGGTTGAAGCTGAAATCAGTGCCAGTGATTTCACAGTGCTTGAGCAACTGCAAGACATTGTGAACAACATCAGTCTTCCTATACGACTCAACAGCTCAGTAAACATCACCAGAATTAATATCACCTTTACAGGTAGGAGTACAAGAATATTGTTGCATAGAATAAAATTGCATTTTGCATCACAGAGCAGCTTGAGGGTCTTTTGGGAAAACATTACTCTTCCCTTGATTCATCACTGAAATGAAGAAAATGTATTTACATCATTGGACCCTGTTTCTGTTAAACCAGTTGGCATTATTATAAAAACAAAAGATTTTCATCATAATAAAATTGTTGGTAACTATTGCATGAGGAAACCGGAAAGAAAAGATTTTTATAATAATAAAATGAGTTGTTGCTATGGTATCAGGTAACCAAAAACAAAAGGTTTAAATTCTCCTTCTTTTCCTACAGCACCTACAGTCCCACCAGTTCTTTATGAATATGTGATTTCGCTGGAATTGAACACTACAGACTCCACCACAGATCAGCTGAGAGACACCCTGAGAAATACCGTTTTTCCTATCCAAGTCAACTCACAAATAAACATCTCTGATGTTGACATGACCACAGGTAAGAGGAACAAATGTTTTGCAGCCCTCAAATGTTACCGTTTGGTGTGTTTTTTTTCTTTGAGCATGTATCTTAAAATACTGAGGTTACCCTTTTACAAATTAAAGGTGTTGTTCTCTTCAATTTAAGTTTGCAGTGAAAATGGCACTGGATTCCAGTGTCGCTGCGAGGAAGACTACCTTTGGCCTTGTGAAAAGTGTGCCACCTATGGGAAATGTGATGGAGATACAAATGACACATGCACGTGCATCAATGCCATTCCCGGAGATGAACAGTACTGTCAGCCAGTGGACAGTCAAAGTAAGTTCATAGTGCAACACAGAGAAGCTGATGCTGAATTTAATTGACATTTTCTGACATTTTATTCCCATATGCATGCACATTCCTTTGCTGTATTCTTACTAATATATTTTATTGTATTTGCATTTGTATTGCAATTTGCTGCCCAATTTCTACTCAGGGGTTCATGTTAAGAACTTTAATTGAGAGAAATAGCTATAAATTTAAACTTTACCAATTTCTAATGAACACTACTAAGTTTTTTTCTTCCAACAGACCTTACAGCTTGTGTCCTTCCAACACCATCTGCACCACTAACAACAAGTAAGACCAAGAAGACAGAATTTAACTGGGGAAGAGTATGCTTTAACAAGAATACTGTTTTCCTCTGATGTCTCTGATTTCTCTCTCTCTCCAGCTCCTCCGCTTGTTCATGAATACCTGATCTCTCTGGAGCTGAACACCACAGATGTTACATTAATAGATCAGCTGAGGACTGTACTGACAAGCATCAGCTACCCCATCAGGATCAGCAACACCATACAAGTCTCTGATGTCAACATTTCTACAGGTAAGAACAATTACTTGCTTCTTTTATCTTATTCATCAATGTTGCAACACACTGTAATATACTGTAACAAACAAAGAGATGCTCATATCGTCTGTGTTTGCCCCCAGTTTGCTCTCCAAGTGGTGCAGGGTTCCAGTGCAGATGTGAGGACCAGTATCGCTGGTCATGTGACCAGTGTTTCCTGTATGGATCATGTGACAACATCACTGATGACACATGTGGATGCATCAGCGCCATTCCTCCTGATGGACAGTACTGCCAGTCTGTTCATCAACACAGTAAGTCAAGTTCACACCAGCAGCTTGTACAGAGATCACCCTCAGAGCATCTGTCCTTCATGTAATCTGTATCAGTGCAGCAGTGGACTCTGATGTTCTGATGGATTAATACAGGGGTGTCAGACTCAAATTAGGTAGTGGACCACACTGGTTTAAATGAAACACAGGGTCCAGGTTATTTTTTGTCAATATGACCCGAGCTGACACATGGATATCTTTGACGACTTTGTGATTTATTATTTTAAATTAATCAATTGAGAAATTGTATGTTGGCTCATGAAAATAACACATGATGTAGAATTACATAAAGCAGAGGAGATAAATGCATCAAAAATATATCATACAGGTTTGCCATTTACCTCCCAGAAGAAAATTTCTGTTCTTTCCTTCATGAAAAAAAACTTTTTGATAGCATGCTTACAAAACTAATGTAACCCACCTATACTTCCAGCTGATTCTATTTAATTCATCAAAATTTTCAGTAATCATTAATTTATCAATTTATCATCATAGTACTTTGATTAATATACAGTACATGGTTAAATACTTACATCCAAAAAATAATTGGGTGCAAGTATTTCAATTAAAAAAAAGATTTAATATTGTTTGTTTCTTGGCTTGTTTTCCCCTTTCCCTCCAAAACATCTTGTGGGTTGGATGAGATGTGCTCACAGTTACTCCTATCAAAGTGAATACACCACAGTGCAGCAAGTGTGTTGCAAACAGAAGGGATGATTCAGCAACTGCATCTTTTCATATTTGCCACCAATCCCTCTCTTTCTCTCTCTTCCTCCCAACAGACTTCACAGCTTGTACTCCTCCACCAACACGTAAGACTGAGAAGACAGCATTTAATCAATGAAAAACACAAAATGATGATAATGTCACACATTTCAAGTGATACAGTTACAGAGTATGTTTTCCCATTTTTCATGATTTCTCTCCAGCTCCTCCACTTGTGTATGAATACCTGATCTCTCTGGAGCTGAACACCACAGATGTTACATTAATAGATCAGCTGAGGACTGTACTGACAAGCATCAGCTACCCCATCAGGATCAGCAACACCATACAAGTCTCTGATGTCAACATTTC
>OMLB01056958.1:0-12689 GCA_900302555.1 Myripristis jacobus
GACAGCCACATGAAGAGTGGAACTTAGACTGCTGGAAAATAATATGCAGAGTCTAGACCAACCGTAACTGACTATGGGAGGAAAACAGATTAAATGGTAAGGCCAGACAGTGTGTGTGGGATGTGTGAGTGTGTGCTTAAGCTTCTTTTTAACAGTAACAGTATTCTACATTGCTGAAACAAAATGTCAAATGAGCCTGTAAATACAGTGTAGCCCTCTGTGCTGTCTGTGTTTGATTTGCCGTGGCATGCAGAGATTTGGGGAAAAGGTGGTTTTTCAGTTAGGATTTTCCTTCGTATATATTGTTTTTGTCTTCGCTCGCTCACAAGTCCTCTCTGTCGAAAACTGAAATGGAGTTTAAACAAAAGAAACAGTCACGACTCAAGACACTGCTCCTCTTAAACAGACACTGTCTGTGGAAAACAGTTTCCAGTCTTTTTAAACAAGGTCGCTTTGAATTTCACACATTTTCCGTGCTTTCTGCCTCTGTAGAAACGACAGATAGGCAAACATTTAAGGCAATAGACTGACATTAGTCTGTTAACCTTTTTTTTTACAGACTTTGTTTTTTTCACAGAATCACACAGAATTTAACAATAACATTGATGCACTTGTGAATGGCTTATGAGTAATCTGTTTACCTGTAGTAATTTACTCAGGTTAACCAGATGTAAGGCTAAGGCTAAGGCAGTAACTTCTAAAATACAGCAAAGATTGTCCATCCCACTCTCTACAGGTATGTCCTTATTGGTTGGCAGTTTAAGAAAAATCAGGCACTGAGGTAAAAAAAAAAAAAATAAATATTCAGCCAGAATAAGCAGAACCCATCTGTTCCAGAGCAGGGAAGACAATCAGACAATCTTTGCTTTATTTTAGATATGACACAATTTGATGTGGCAGTTGCACTGTGCTTGTGTGTGTATGTTGCTTCTCATGTTTCTCTGGAACAGTGTGAGTAATTAATGCTCTTTCCTGCTGTAGTCTTAGCTCTGTAAGCCCTATTTCGTCCCCAAGAGTGCCCCCCAGCTGCCATGCAGAGGACAGACAGCAGCAGGAGAGCCAGCAACAGGAGAGCACAGGTGACTGTCCACTCACCTACCAACCTGGTGTTCATCTGGAGAAATTCAAGATTTATTGTTGAACATGTTTAATGCTGTGTGTGTGTGTGTGTCTATAGAGGAGTCACCTGTTATTGCAGTGACGCCCCTTTGGGAGGACTCTCTCAGTGAAGCTTTGGAGAAGGAAATGCAGGAGACACGTAAAATGGTGTCAGCTTTACAGGTACATGCAGATTTGACATTGAACTAGAGCTGTGGTGACCCGCTGTGAGGGCAGCATTTAAAAAAATTTTTTTTTTTTTGGGCCTATCCTGATTGCTGATTTTTTAAAAGCTTGACTTGCTGGTACTGGTACAAAAACTGTTTTTCTTAAGTTTAGTATAAGTAACAGGCTGTAATCATTTTTTCAACTTTTCAACTTAATTTCATTGCACTTTGAAGTTTCTGTAACAAAGATTTGTCTGTCTGACAAAAAAAATGTATCACATTAAAACAAAAGATCTTTCTTTTCCAAATGAAGCTTGATTGCAAAATCTTAACAATAACTCTCTGAAAAAATATCAGACAGTCCTCAGAATAAAATGTAGGCTAACTGAGATTAGATTCACTGAAGTATGTCAAATTTCAAGTAACTTCTACAAAACTGAAGTGCAAAAGTTTGTTATAAGACCACAACACCAAAAAAATATATTTTCACTGACTGGCTATGAAATAACTACAAGTACAAGCACTCTGATTCACAAACAGAAGTATTTCTAAACTACATTGAAAGTGTAAGCCAGGGGGGCGCAGCAAACACTTTTTTTGTCCTTTACATCATGAATCTCAAATCTCAAAAATCAAATCTTTTGTTCAGAGTTCCCACGGGTCACGGCATTTTGAAAAGTCTATTCCAGATGGGGAAAGCCAGCAAATGTGATAAATTCCCAGGACAAGTCATGGAGTACCACGAAGAATTATCAGCCAGTCTACAAAAAAAAGGAGTAACTGGTCATACCAAACGTAGTGTTTATTGTGACGTTTTCCATTTTGTGTGTTGTTACCACAGCAGTGTTCTACATTTCATAGAAAAGGTCTATAATCAATGTCCTCATTTAAACCTGGATACACCATTGGAACAAGTTTAAAAATCCAAAAGGTTTCCCTGTGAAGGCGCCTGTGTAAACGATCACCACCCCGATGGATGCCTTTACCAGTTCAAATCCCTCTAGCCTCAGTAAGGGGTCATTACCATCATGTGCCTCTTTTAAGTGTTTCCCCATGGGACAGTCCACATTTTAACATTTAACAGGACACACATTTTGTGTCCTGAGAGTCTGTCCTTAATTTGCCTTATAGTGCGTCCTACATAAAAACAACTCCATGGGCATGAGAGATGATATACAGTGTAAGTGGAGTTACAGTTAATAAAATCTCTTTGTACTGTCTTGAGTTATCTACCAGCACATAGAGAGGAGAAACCATCAGGCACTTGTAAGTGTCTTATTAACACCTGTAATCACTGTTCAAATGTGACTCAATCTGAGACATTTACTGACTTGAAAGCGGGAAGAAAGTATTTTAGTCATGGAAAGTCATGGAAAAGTTGGGGAACTTTAAAATGTACAGATGTTTTGTTTCTTCAAGTGACTACACAAACACTATGCTCATTATAGGCGGCGCACACAACATACATCAGATCGATTACAAGCTCTGGGCTTTAGACGTCAGAGAACACAACTTTCTGAAGTGTGGTTTGCTGCAAATTACAAACTGGAGTCACATGTTGTGCCCCGTGTGTTTTTGCAGGCTCTGCTGCTGCACGGCTCGCTGCCTGAGGACGAGCAGGACCTGACTCTGAGTCTGGAAGACGGCAACACTGAACAGCAGCTGGTAGTGGTTTTATCTGTGATTTTATTTTTATTTCTCCAGCTCTATGTCATGTTCTCGATCTCCCTCCTCTCTCTCCTCTCTCTCATTTACTCTTTACCCATGCTTTGTTACGCCAGCTCTTTGTGTTCGGCACAGATCATATTTCTTTTTCTTAGCTGTGTGTGTGTGTGTGTGTGAGACTGCACGGCTACGTGTGTATAAGGCGACACGGGTATCAGTTTTCCCTCTTTTATTCCATCAGTCCTCTGTGGTTCTCACACGCACACACACATACGTCCCTTGTTTGTCTCTCTCTTTTTTCCAGGTAGTCATTCGCAGCCGTTTGGACCAAAGCATGGAGGAGGCTCAGGAGCTAAAGGTAAACAAGCGTCTCAGTTATTCATTCATTCATTCTTTATTTATTTCTTTTTTTTCAAATAATCATTTTCTCTTGGGTGATGTTTCATTTGATGGCACAGAAGATACTTTTAACACTTCATTTGATGGTACAAAGGGCACATTATTCTTGTCAACAGGGCAGTAAGCTTTTGGGGTGGACTGCGATTAATATTTAATTCAAAGTGTCTGCTGGTTGCTTTAGAGGGAACTGTTGCGCTGTAAGCAGGAGATGAGAAACCTGCAAGGAGTCAAGGTAACACACACGCACACCAATTCCCACAATTCGTCTCACTACTCAGTTGAATTCTGTGGTGTCTCTTTGGTAAAACCTGAACTGAAGCGGGGGAGCGCGGCGTCTTTCTGTCTGTGTGTTTGTGTGTCTGCAGGAGGCCCAGCAGCACAGACTGTGTGCTCAGGAGGCCTCAATACTGCAGATGAAGCAAGAACTGCTCAGAGCCGACATGGCCAAGGACGAGCTCAACAACCAGAATGTATGAAGCATTTCATATAAGAGTCTCACTCTGCTTCCGACAAAGTGCAAGCATCATATTTCCCTCACATTTGCCAGTCTTTGATACAGACTAGGACACAAGTGGTTTTAACAGTCAATACTTCCCACTATGGAAACAATTGTAGCACCAGTGCTTTACACATATTTTGAATGGACGCTGCATAGTTATCTCCTCTCGCTAATCTTTTTGTGCAACGTAGGCAGAGCTGCAGTGGAAGCTGGAGGAGTGCAACAGGCTGTGGGGTGAATGCAAGGTAAGGCACTTTAAACCTGTGTTTGTAAATGCAGATTCTTAATTTGTAATGGCCCCCAACCTTGTGTTAAACAGTAGCTTTACATCTGCATTTTTTTTATTTCTATACTAAACAATACATTTGTACCACTCCCTTTGATGGGCTGGTTGCAGAAGGAGATGGGACAGAAAGACAGACTACTGCAGCAACACAAGCACAAGCTGGAAGAAAGCCAAAAGCAGCAGGTATGCCAGTTAGTTTTAAGATATTTAGCCCCTCTAGTGATAAATGATGCTCTATAAATGCCTTGTTGGTCTCCTCACCATTTAAGTCATGTGATCTGGTTCTGGATGTTAGGTTTCACTTTCGGTTGAGAGACTGTTAGGTTGCGGTTTTAGGTCAGAGAAGTCCTAATAGTGTGGAGTCACTGCATTTCCTGAAGACTTGTTCTGAAGCAAGCATATGGGTCATGTGATATGGTTTACATGGTGCGGGCTCATTTAGTAAACCTGTGCACTGTAACATATCGGGCCAATGGGCCAGTGAGAGGGAAACTGCTTTTGACCCTGTTCACTTGGGCCTTAAATCGAACACACCCATTACCACTCCTTAACCACAGGCACAAACACATGCTTGTTACTTCCGCTGCACAACCAGTATATTTCTACAGAAATATTCTATATAATATCGCAGACTTTAATATTTTTATTGTATATTGTGCAGTTCTAGTGGCAACGCACCATGAGTTCAGTTTTTCAAGTCAAATGTAGCCAATTTCTGACAAGTTGCCTCTTCAAAATCAAAGTGACAAGCAAGTTGCGGTTGCAGACACTGCCACCTGTAATATTCCTAAAATATTTCTTTGGTATTTCTTAAGTCATTCAGCAGTCATTCACTGCTGTTGGAAATTTGCTGCCCAGATGCTATTATCTCTGTGAGAAACAATTTAAGGGGAAACACTGGTAACTTAATAGTTTAACAGTGAATCACCACCCATGGCTTTTCTTTTACTGAAAGCATGGTAGAGATACTACCATATAGTGCAGTAGTTGTCAATGTGGGGGTCAGGACTGCCAGGGAAATGCAAGAAGGATCAAGGAGCAGCTGCAACAAGTTGCAATACAAGCTCATGCAGCTTGTTCCACAGCAGGTGATGTTCAGGACACTGAAACATACTGACATTGTAAAGACCAAAGTTTAATCAGTGTATAAACTGTGGATACACATGGTTATAAATATGAAATTAAATACACACAGTTTGTGAAAACTGTGAAATAGAATACAATAATAAACTGTAACATAAACCCTGTTTTTGGATCCACAGTGATGATAGGTATCCTTGTGAATTTTGATGGCTGGCTCTGTGTCTCTTTTCAGAGTGAAATGAAAAAAGAATTGGAACATAAAAGCAGTTTGTTGCAGGAGCTGGCGGGTCAGGATCTGCAGCAGGTAATACTATTTCTATACTGTCTCTCCTCTGCTCTGAAGTCTCAAATAAAATATGTCATTTTTAGTTCACATTTTTATACTCCAGCCTGGAACTGGCAGTGAGCAGTGGAAAAGAATATATACATTACCAAAATGACAGTATTCATACTGTTTTTGTTTTTTTTTTCCTTTCCAGATTCCTGCTGACACTGAAAACAATGGATACTCTTACTCTGGCAAACCAGCTCCCTCTGTATCAGGGGTAAGCGCTGTCTGTACTGAACTGGCTATTCACTTGCCAACTGTACTGAAGTCAGTTGCAGGGCCTGGCTGTGGCAGCACTACAGTGTTGTGATTGTGTTATTAATAGCATACTCACTCAAAGCGTCACACCTCTGATCGGCAATAATTTCTAAACATGGGACAGATGAGTGCCATACTGTGTGATTGTATGTGTATTGCTCACACAGGCTTAACCTTCACTCAATCCATATTTCAACACAAACCTCTGCATGATACTTTCAAGGGTTTTGGCACGAACGCTGATTTCCTTTAGAGTATTTGTGTTTCCTGTCTGATGCGGTTTTCATGTTTGTGCTCTGTTAGCAGGCGGAGGAAGTGCAGCTGCTCAAAGATGCACTCAGGAGTTTGAGGAACAACTTGAGAGAGCACGACCCCCAGCACCACACGCTGGACACCCTGGAGCAGGGCATAGCATCGCTCGTAGACAGACTGCATGTTTTACATACATACCGGGTACACATACAAGCATACACACACAAATTCTGATCTAATGTGAAGACATAAAGGTCAAACTAAACATTTATCCACCTGCTGCAGGGAAGGGGGAAGTCTCCAAGACGTAAAGCTGCACATACAGATTCTGACTCCTGGCCTTCCACAAGTAAGACATTCTTGTCATGAACAAACACACACACACTCGTATGATTTTGCTGACATAATGACAGTCTCCTGTTGTTTGTTGCAGAGGTCTCTCATCCTCATAGCAGCCCCTCTGCCTTCACTAAAATCCTTTATTTCACTGGCCAATCCCCAAAGCCCTCGATGATCAACATACCGAAGAGGTGAGTGTCTGTGTGTCATGGCTTGCAGCTAGCAGTACCATTTGATTGAACGCCAGCAGTCATAACAAGATATAGGTAGGGTATAGCTGAAGGCCAAATGTAGAAAAACGAACACAAAATATCAACTTGTTATCATTACATTATCCAGGCTGGGTGAGGTGACTCTCAAGGACGTTAAGGCAGCTGTAGATCGGGAGGGAAACTTCAGATACCACTTCAAGGCCCTGGACCCTGAGTTTGGCACGGTTAAGGAAGAGGTAAGAGGAGGCCAGGAAAATGGTCGTGAGTGGATGATATGAATAATATAATAATATAAAAAATATTAATAATTACAGACTAACACCTTTTTCGCTACAACTTTTTTTTATTATTAATTTTAGGGTTGTTTCTTGCTAAATTGCTCGGTATGTCTTGTACAATGTACTTGAAAGAAATCAAGTTAATTTGCTCAGGTTTCAAAGGGTAAACACTAGGCACACTGGTCAGGAGGGAAAGTCTGTAGAAAAGTTTAGTCTGTGGTGAAAAAACATCCATTGGTTCATTGGTCCTTTGGTTTATTTGTGTAGCAGCACTTGCTGGGGGGGGTGATTGTGGTTTGTGAAATACCGATGGGGGTGAATCTTGTTCAGAAGAACAGTTAGCGCTGAATGACTCAGTGTGGTGAGATGAAGCACTTGCATTGTCTGTAGAGGAGAGTATGAGGACAGAGTCGGCAATGTTACCAAAATCCAGGGGGAGGGGAAGAGCGGGACAGGATGAACTGCTTGTGTAGCCCGAGGAGAATGGTGATGCAGGAGAACTGAGCAACGGGACAGGACAGGGTGGGACAAGTGATGATTTGACAGCAGGAGACATGCCAGGTACAAGAGAGGCAGGACAAAAAGTTTTAAGAGTGGTGTAGGAAAATGCCATGGTGCCAGTTAAGATTTGTATACATAGTAAGATTTCAGCACACAAACAGGCTACTGGGGTGTAATACAACATATGTGTGTGCAGGTACAAAGCCATGCTGTGATTTAAACTGAAGGAGAAGTACCTGAACAGTGTCAGTGTATTCTGGTTTTAGAACGCATTTAAATTTCTTTGCATACAGTGAAACAAAATAGTTGTACTGTACCATTGCTTGTGATTTTCTGCCTGTGAGCAGGTTTTCCTGGACGGGGCAATCGTTCCTGGCTGGGAAGGAAAGATTGTGGCCTGGGTGGAAGAGGATCATGGAGAGGAAAGGTAACAACACACACACTCTCTCTAGCTCTCTATCGCGTACTCACAGCCATCAGCAACTCTGTGTGTTTTTTGTTTCCTCCCCCCCCAGACCATTGTAGGTTCAAGCTGAGGAGCCTTTGTTTGTTCCTGGTTACTCTAAGCCCAGACACTGCAACAGCCACGGAGAAAGGGTGATGTGGACAGAGATTTATGAGCAAGATAATACTTGTCAGGTAGAGCTTTGGCTCGACCAGATGATACTACTGCCCTACTCACTGTGAAAACGGTGTTCATCTGTGACTCACATCTGGTGTAAGTTACAGTTCAGTGCCTTACTAAGGAAATGTTATTTCCATGTGCATATTTGTGAGTGTGTGCTCTAGAGTGGACCATAAAGTATGGTTTTGTCCTTGTTCCCTCAACCCGGATTACAATCAGTGACTACATGTATATGCAAACTGCATTGTAACGTGATTATCAAAAACTGGACTGAGTGGCAGCTGGAAACATTACTTCTGAATGACTGTTTATTAAGTCACAATTGCTTCAGTCAGATTGGCACAAGTGGAGCGACTCTAGTCCAGGCCTGAAGATCATATGAGGGCTATTGATAGTTTATTAGTCAGCTTTCAACCGTTAGTGTCCTCTATGCTCCTTCACCTTTCCCTCAGAGAGGATACCACTGAATGTCATCTCAGACATACTGTATGTTGTTTTTTAGCGCTGTTGTATGTCAAACTGTGTCACTGTATATAATAGACAAAAAAGAAAGGAACATTTTCTGCAGCCACTGATCTGTGAAGTCACACCAATTTACAGTATAACTCCACAGAGGATGAAAAACTGATGGTGACACTTTCCAAGAACATTATCTAGGGATAACTGTAAATTGTCTTGTTTAGAGCAAATAACATAATACATAATGCATACAATAATAGTAACATAATACAAAAGTCATGAGGATAGAAAAACTCAAACTTTGCACGAGTCCTCAGAATTCTCCTTCACGTCTAATAAGACACTATAGGCTATGCAAGAGTGTGACATCACTGATTATAATCTTGTTTCTCACAATTATTATCTTACAATATAGCAGATGAAGGATAAATGTTAACTAACCGAACCACCCAACACATAAACACATATTTATCAGTAGTTTTCCCTTCAAGAGCACACAAGACCCAGTGTTAAAATTAAAATAGTGTTACGAACAGCTGAACGGGTGAAGTGCTTGATGTAATTAATTCACATCTGGGTGGGAATCGCCAGATCTGTTATCGTAGCCTACAGTAAACTGTTTCACAAAACAGAGGTCGTAGCACACTATGCAAAGACAGTGTCACTCTGGCATTCACGTGGTCTAATACAGATACTGCCGTTTGCAAAACCTGTGGCACTGCAGGCCAGTGATGCCAACTGAGCATTGAGAGTCTGCATTTGTAGAGAATATGTTACACAGCATCTGTGCTTGTGCCACAACAAACAAGAAAATACTCCCAAGATAGGTTTGAAAGTAACTGGGCGAATGCATCTGTGCACATGAGTTTGTCTTGTCACAAAGGTTTTATGCTTTTGTTGATGGCTAAACAATTTTTGTCTGTATTTTGCAGTCGAGTGAAGCACAGTTTACCACTTGGCTCTTTTTGAGGGTGGTAATGTGCATAGCATAGCCTAATAATAATGAGAAGAAAAAAGAAGGAGGTAATATTTATTTATGTAGCACTTTTCAAAATAGAGTTTGGAAGTGCTTCACCAACTCAGAAAAAAAACAACAACTTCAAAAAATAGATGAGTTAAAAATACTAAAAAGAAAAAAGTGCCAGCCAGTGAGATAAAACAGAAAGAACAAATAAGACAAGACAGCAGTGATAAAATGAGCAGCACGTGTAGTCTTGTCTCCACACTTGGAGTGCTGCACAGCTTCCTCCGCATTCTGACCTTCCTCTGTGTCACAGGTAAATATATTGGACAGATTACAGCTTCTCATTCACATATAACATGTCGCTGCCCTATAATGTGTGGGAAGTATGTGTGATGGCAAGATGTGGACATGTAGTGAAGGGAGGCCGCTGTAGTGGTGAAAAAGACAAGGACAAGGAGAGATTTATTGGTTAAGAAAATAAGGTTATGGTCTTATGGAGAGACATCAGCGTAGTGCATCTCTTAGGCCAAGAAATATGCTACGATGTGCTGGATGTGCTGCTTATGGTTTAAAAAAAAAGAAGAGTCAAAAGTAAAAAATTAAATGTCAAAAAAATCAAACCCATGAGATTTGGGTTTAAATATCAAGCTGTAACACACACACACACACACATACACACACACACACACACACACACACAGTACATTCAGACTGAGCTGCTGTCACTTGATATGAATGATGCTGAAATGTTTCTAGTCATGTAGCAATGTGGATTATCAAATACTGTTCTTTTGTTTTTGTTTTTGTTATGAAACTGTTTTGTACATTCCTGTAAATTATTGATCAGCCTTGAGCTGTTGAGATGAAAGAGAGAGGTTTGTAGCTCCTAACGTAGTTGGATTGTGTAAAGAAAGCGTCACGGCACGCGTTTAAGGGGACAGGTTTTTTTTTTTTTGCAGTGGGTGTGAATTTGGCTCTAGAGATTTAAACACTGACAGCAAAAGAGTATTACTAATTTATTAAGGCCTTTTTGCGATATGCAGTAGAATGAGCAGCTGTCAGTATTACGGTGACTGAGACTGAAACTGGTCGTCACACTGGCTGTTTGAAATCAAAACGTTTGCTTTCACTCACAAGCCAATAGAAATATGCATTCCATAGAAACAGACAAATGCCATAATTGCCTATAACATTTGCAGTTTGTGTGTGAGATGGTCATTTCAATTTGTTATGTTCACTGAAAATTCTGTGAAAATGAATATATTGTCGGCTCAAATGTAAGATTGGTCTTTACTGAGATTATTGTGAAAGAAAACTTGAGTTTTTTTTTTTTTTTTAATAAAATTACTGGCAAGATGGCACTTGTCAAGTAGGGATTTGGGTTTGTTGTGTTCATTGTGTTTTGGGGACGGGGAAATTTGCAGAGTGGGAACTGTTAAAGTGATGTTCAGTGTTTTTGGATCAGGCCGTCTCTCAGAAGAAAGTGTGGTTTCCCTGGTTTTGCAGGCTAAATGACCCACCTTTAATGATAAATGACAAATGATAGACTGCGGTAATGGGGTGTACTATCACTAGTCATTTAACATTTTTAATTAAATCATCTTTGAATTCATCATATTACTTAACAGCTGATTAACATCATAAATAGTTCACCAGAATTTTCATGTCCGGTTTTCTCAAACCTTATTTCTCCTCATAACTACAAATCATGCCTTAAATACCCCAAATTCTCAAAAAGCTCTTCTAATGTGCCTATACCTGTGACATTTTTCTCACTTTTTGGGGTTCATGTGCTCTCATGAAACATAGGATGACTGGCTCTCCACACATGTTAATTGGTTTTCTAATCCTCATCAACTGCATGTAGTCGATGGACCGGATGAGATTTCGGTACCACTCAAAAGGACGAAGGCTAGTTATATTTTTTGAATATGTCTGTAGATAATATTTTTGTATGATAGCCTTTCCAGGTGAGTAGCTAAATCTTGGTTATCAGCTCATTAAGTAAACCACCCCCTAAGGAAAATTGCATATTAAATGCAGGCGCATTACCTAGTTTACACTCATGGTTAGATCTTTTTTCAATGTTCAATAATAGTGTGTTTGGTATCATTTTAAAGGGGACCCTTTAAGCTTTCATTCAAACCCAATTGTGAACCTTTCTAAAATATATGGAGGTAACTGCAGCTACTCTTCACTACTCAGCTACTCTTTGCCAATTTTCAACTTTTGATCCTGATGACCTAGATGGTCGAGTAATACCCCTTTTTTATAGGTTTACAGTGGTGGGAAGTCCATTTCCAAAGTTATTTTTAATCAGGACACCAACTTTGAGCATCAGTATGTTGGGAAAAATGAAGGTTTGAGCAGTAAAACTGGAGCAGTTTCATGTCTGTGACTCAGAGGAACAGAAACCAGTGCTGGTGTCCTGGGGGAATATGTTTTCTGATAATTCATCAGAGAAAACTGGAAAAAGTGCATTTTGGGAAAATTTTCAAGGGTCCTATCAGCCTGGGGGACAGGTGGCTGCTCAGATGAAGGCTGAGCCACAGTTTGAGACCAGGCTCATGTTCCAGCCAGAATTCCTTCTGTGTCCAAGTTATTTTCTGAAACAGGCATATTGTGACTCGTGAAATGTAAAATTGGAGATTCAAGTCTTGACAGGAAGTAGAGCCATGATGCTGCTCAGTGAGTGACTGTACACACTGTACATGCATACAACATGTACTTGTGTAGTTTGCAGGTTTTCCCTCCAACCTCCTGCGGCTGTCAGCAGCAGCGTGCCCGCATGGAGCTGAGGGCCATCGAGTCAGTCTGAGCACAGATCTCCAAGTCAGTCAAGAATTAGATTAGAACAAATGTCACTAAAAGCAGCTCCTAACTCTGTGACGAGTGAGGGCAGTCAAGAGGACTCCTGAGTCACTAAGACCAACTCAGACCTCCAGCCCCGTTATGCTTTTGTTGCAATGGCCAAGCTCACTGTATAGCATCGAGACAACAAGTGATGAAAGTGTGAAAGATTTGGGTGCAGAGCCTCCTCCTAATAAATGCAATAAAGATTTATAATACAAGTTTACAAGTTAATATAAAATTGATGATGTGAATCAAAGTCCAGTGCAGCATTTGATAATTTTTCCATATGCTGAATAGATTGAATGATAGAGAGTTATACCTTGTAATCTCGAGTATTTACAGGTAAGTGGCTCTGCAGTCTCTGTCCTCGCCTGAGACTGAAGTGCGGGTGATGGGTGGGAAAGCTGCATTGATCTGAAGAGA
>OMLB01056962.1:0-10356 GCA_900302555.1 Myripristis jacobus
CAGGGCTGACCTGGAGCCAAAATCAAACATCTGCGCCCGTGCTCTTTTCTTGCCGAGCAGCAGGGCTATCCTGGAGGCAAAAACAAACACCCCCAAACCTGCAGGTCTGTCCACATTAAAAGTCCACAGAGGCACAGTCAAGCTCCCCCCGTACGTAGTATAATACAGCACGATAAAACAAAATCAAACGCTCCCAATCTTCCAGCTCGCCCCAGAGTTCAGTTACATCCTCCAGGCCTCATTCGCAGCAGGGAATTGTGGGTAACCCCAGGTGGCCGCGTGTGGGCAAGCTGCCGACGATCCTCCGATGAAAAACAGCAAAATCAAGGTACGGATGTGATTGGTTGCGCATCAAAAAGATGCAATCTGATTGGTCTCATGCGGTGTGATGCACTGCGGCAGCCAGAGAAGCAGGAGGGGAAATTTTCCTATCAGACCTCTGAGGGTTGGCGCCACCAAGAGGCCGGAGCATAAACCAGCATCTCAGGTAGATAATGCTTTTAAGTATATGTATAGAGATTAGTATACAGTGTCTATGTACAGTGTTTTGCAGTTCTGGTCCAGCTGTGTGCGTTTGGTTCTGGGCTTTCAGGGCGGATTCAGGCTGTTGGGGTCGCTGAGGTCACTAGGGGTCGCAAAGGTCGGGTTTAAAAGTCATCAGGCATCCTCAGTAACTCCAGGAAGGCACCGACCGCTCCAAAATAACCCTGGAGAAAGAGAGAAAGAGGGGGGGTGTGAAGGCTTTGGAGTTTGAAGTCGTGTAAATTCAAATGTTTGGCTTGTAACGGAGGGGTCTGCAAAATCTGGGATCACAGAATTACGATACCGACTCGCTGATGTCTCATGTTTGAGGACGATGAGAGCAGATCACGGCATTTAACCTACATTAAAATGTTTGAAACGTATATGTGTTTTTTTACCCTTTCGACACTTGCCGCCACTGTAATGTGCACAATGCATTTTGGGATACGGAGGATGTTATTTCTGTGAAAAGAGGGCTGCATATCTGGGCCACACGCAGAGGACGTTTTGGATCGGGACAGTGTGATGTAGGTCGTCTGCAAATGTGACCTTTGAGGGAGGCGGAGCCTGAACTGGGAAACAGATTGAATCTCAGCTGGTTTGTTTAGCACATTAGCATTCCCAGTTGTAACCAAGGGGCACTATTAGCCATTAGCTAATATCCAGTCCAGTCCAGAGTTTAGTCTAGTCTAGTTTACTTTAGTCTTCTCTGGGTTAGTCAAATAATTCAATTGTCAATTGGCCCAAGCCTACTTCTGGGTTTTCAGCTGAACTGAATTCCCCAAGTCCATGAGCTAGTCTGGGCTAGTCTTGTCTCGTCTAAGTTAGATTAGTCTGCAGGTTTAGTCTGGACAAGTTCAGTCTAGTCAGCTTTAGTCTGGGTATAACCATGTGTTCTGAAATCAGTTCAATAAAGTCTAGAAAGATTTTGCCCTTCACACCAGCAGTACCTCATCCAGTCTGGTGGAGTTTACTGTGGTCAGGTCTGGTTTAGTTTAGTTTAGTTTAGTTAAGTCCTGGTTTAACTTTGTGTTCTAGGAATTGGACTCTCAGTTACATCAGCAATCCATTGTCTGGTCTCATCTCATGCAATTGACTTGTCTAGTTTAGTGTCTTTCCTTTAGGTTTATTAGTCTAGTCTTGTCGCATCTCATCATGTCTAGTTTAGTTTAGTTTAGTTTAGTCCAGTCTAGTCCAGGTCTAACCTTGTTTATAGAAAAAGGGCTTTCAGCTGTTCTTTAAACCAGAAGTCCATGGTAGAGTTTACTTTAGTGTTGTCCGGGTTAGTCGAATCTTGTCTAGTCTAAGCTAGTTTTGTCAGGTCTAGTTCAGTCTACTTTTAGTAGACTAGTTCACTCTAGTTTGGTTTAGTGTAATCCAGTCTAATCTAGTGTAATACAGTCTAGACAAATCCAGTCCAGTGTAGTCCAGGTCTAATCTCATGTTCCAGAGCCAGAGCTTTCAGCTGTCCCTTAGACCAGAGGTCCATGGTAGAGTTTAGTCTAGTCTAGTTTACTTTGGTCTTGTCTAGGTTAGATGAATCTAATCTAGTCCAGCCTAGTTTTGAGTAGTGTAGCTTACTTTTGTCAAATTAAGTTTAGTTTAGTCTGGGTCTAATTGTCTGTTGCACAAACAGGGCTTCCAGCTGGCCCTAAGACCAGAGGTTTATGGTGTAGTTTAGTCAAGTCTAGTTTTGTTTAGTCTAGTCCAGGTTTGTTTAATCTAGTGTAGTCTATTCTGGTGTAGTCCAGTCCAGTCTAGTCCAGGTCTAACCTCATGCTCCAGGAACAGGGCTTTCAGCTGTCCTTTAGACCAGAAGTCCATGGCGTAGGCCAGCAGCTTGGTGGAAATTGTGTTGATTCGAAGGAAATTCCCCACAAACACGACTCGCTCTATCCTCTGAAACACATGACCCGACACACATCAGGTTTATAGGGCAGCCCACCACAGACACAGTACAGCCACATTACAGGGCACATGATATTTAATAACAACAATCACAGGAGAAAGAATAAAAGTACCATGTGTGTATTAAATGCAATGTAGTATGAACAAATTAGACAGATATGATGATGATAAAATACCTTAAATAACAGATATAATGCAGTGTGGTGAAGGAATAAGGGATACTACTAATACTATTACTACTACTTTAATACCACTACTACTGTTACTACCAGTTCTACTGCAACTGGCACTGCTGCTGGTAATACAGCTGCTCCCACTACTGCTGCCAAGGGTCTGATCAACTCCCACTATCTGAGACCATGTAGTGTCTGCTGCCCCCTAGTGGCACAAACCAGACATTACAGCTCACTGTCTAATTTCATAGCATGCTCTTTGTTTGCGTGTGTGTGTGTGTATGTGTGTTAGCAGTGTATTCTGTGTTCAGTGATAGCCCTGTACAATGCTGCTTGATCTCCATTCAGCAAGACAACACTGTAAAGAAGCTCGCTGCACACAGACACCAGACACACAGGTTCTGTGTGTGTGTGTGTGTGTGTGTGTGTGTGTGTGTTCACCTCGTTCACAGCACACATGCGTGCTATGGATCCGATGTTGTTGGTGATGGTGAGCAGCGTGGCTCTGGCCAGGTCCTCCTTGCTGATGCTCTCTCTCTTCTCTTTGCTTATCATGTGGCCAAAGCTGCTGACAGAGAGAGACAAGATTAACACACAGCCTGTCTGTCTGTCTGTCTGTCTGTCTGTCTCTCTATAGCTGTTTCTCATGTCAACAGAGACTAGAAAAAGCGAGGGGCAACTTCAATCTGTATATCTGGAAAAATTAAACACCCATCAGCCTGTCACGGCCCCAGAACATAACTGGGTTGGCCGCTGCCAGTACAACTACATGAGGCTTACTGGTTTGAGCAACACATTTGAAATAACGTCTCATGTCAGGCACGTTTTGGCGTGATGAACTCAAACTGTCATCCTGAAGATGTTTTTAAAAAAATGATTTTTTAATGTCTTCTGGGTGATGTGGTGACGTCGGCCTGTGGTGATGGAACAGCCGTGTCAGTAAAAGATTTCTTTTGTGTTGTGACGAGTCAGACCTCTTGCTACATCTGTCCTCTTTGATGTGATGTGTTTGATTTGATGCATTTCCTACGGTGGCCCTGAGGGCTCAGAGCACTGCAACTTGAGAAAACAAATACAAGTATGCAAATTGATGAAACTGATTTCGCAATTTGCTTGTGTTTTCTTGTCTATTTGTGTTTGTTGTCTTCAGCTGCAGTGTGCTGAGCTCTCAGGGCCACCGTACCTTCCTGTTAAAACAGGATGCTGGGGAGGGACTGTTTCAAAATGCAAACCAACAGGATATCACTTCGAGAAACTGTTCATGTGATGAGTGGCACTTGAGCGGCGGGCATCAAAAAACTGTGGAGGTTTTAAGGCACACTCTTTTGCACGAAGTAAAAGTAAAGTGCATTTATTTCACACAGACTTTAAACCAAAGAGTGAATGCGTTACAAAACAAAGAAGGAGACCCTGTTTCTGCTAAGCCACGTCCTTTTAGGCATTTTTGTCGTCACAGGACATTGGCCCCTTTTACGACCCCGTTTGCACTAAGTTCCACCCGTTGCCATGGCGCCTTGAGGCCGATTGGCTTGAAAAGTTAACCAGTTCTTCTCTGGCCAATGACGAACCAAACAAATCAAGCAGAAGGGTTCAGATAATCAGCAGCTCTGGCTGTCTCACCTCGAGGCCACGGCCGAGCCCTGAAGGCCGAAGCGTTCGTAGTCGCCTCCGTAAATGTCTCGCACCAGTTTGTCCACGTTGGTGGCGTCTCCTCTGGCCGCCATGTCCAGAGCCTCCTCGAAGCTGCCACAGCCGGTCAGCAGGCAACACAGACCCAGGAAGGTCCCGCCTCCTAGGCTGGGGGTGGGGCAACTCGTTAGCTTCCATTTAGACTCATAATCCACATTTTCATGCATAATCTCCAGTGATCTAATCTTCCAATGAGATGAGATAATCTGAGATAATCCCACTTGTTTTCAATGCAGTTTCACTAGTTTCAAATACAAATGTGTTGAAACAAGGCAGAATGAGGCAGATCACTGACACTTGATTTGAGAAAATTGTGGAAACAAGTTGATTAGCGCTGGAAACAGGTGAGATTATCACATGAGGCTTTATTTATCTGACGTGAAGAGCATGAATCAGGTCGTTATGACATTAATTAGCTCTGTTCCACTCAGGTTGCTGGTGCTCTCACATGGAACAGAGCTTTAAAGCCTCTGCAGGAAAGTTTTCTCCCTCATAATCCTGACAAACCACCATCACACACAAACCCTAACCCTAAGCTCAACCCGAACCCAAACCCTAACCCGATCCAAACTAAACACACTGAGATACTCCTGCAGCTGTCGACTCATTTGTCACTTTAAAGCCAATATCAGCTGATACGGATGTCGTGCCGATATTATTACGCATCCCTAGTCGCACATCAACGAATACATGAAGTAACTGTGAATTACTTACTTAACTGATGATCTATTCAGTGTCAACTAATCACATGATGACACAGTGAGTTGATCATTTGTTAATGGTGAGAAACAGATATTTTCATCACTTGACTTTTATCATCCCATCATACCAGGATGAATTAATCAGCAGGAGTTCCTCTCCTGAGTGCACAGAGTGAAAGGAAGACATTTGAACCCTCACAAACATTACAAAACAAACAAAATATTACACACAAACACACAGCCCTTACCTGGTGCCTGTCACTCGTTTGTAGTCGTCTTTGGAGTAGACGGCGAGGATGGAAACACCAGAACCTGACAAAGAAACAAGGAGCCAGTTAACACCAGCGGATCGATCAGAAGGGAAGCCTCTGTTCTGTTCGGCCTGAGCTCGCTCGCTTCATCCCACCTATGTTCACCAGCAGCATGGGGAACGGGTTCTCCAGCGAGCACGTGCGCTTGATGCTGTTCTCCGGGTCGGACGGATTCTGGAAGTAGTAGCACTCCGGGCGGCCGTTGAAGCCGACGGAGTCGACGTAGAGCAGACCTCGGATCAGGCAGTCCAGCTCGTCCAGCTTGCACAGCTGCAGGTCGGCTACCTGCAACAGAGACATGGAGCGCTCACTTCACTGACCGAAAAACAAGGCGAAAGAACGCACAGGAGATGTTGAGCTGAACTTTTTGACTATTAGCGGGCAACCTGGAACTCTGCAGAACCTGTGAAGTTCAGGTTCTTTTGGTTCCCTTTCCACTGGATGAAGAAACACTTGTGAAGGACAAGAAGTTCCTTATGAAAAATTGGAGTCTGTTTCTATCTTGCATTCGATTTTTTCCTGTTTGTTACACCCAGCTCTGCAGCAGCGTTTCAAGGCCACTAGAGGGAAAAATGATTAGGGAGCCGCCGAGGGTTAGGGCGGGTAATAATCTGAGAACAAAACCTCTGAATTTCCCAGATTAAAGTAGTAGTTTTATGAGAAAAAACTCACAAATTTATGAGAAAAAAACCTCAAAGTTCTAAGATTATGCAGTTATAAAATTACTAGAAAAAACTTGGAAAATAGTTTTTCTTATAATTTTTTCTCCTCCTCCGTGTCCGTGGCTCCAAACGTGCTGCCCCCTGCTGGCCGTATCTCAGGCCTGCAGCTGATCACCTCAGCAGATTTTACTATGACATGGGATTCAGGAACAAGGAGATCCTGATTATTTGAGCCCAGAATCACCAGATTGTTTTCTTCTAAATCGGCCCAAGTCACAGCAACGTCTCTGAGAGTTCTGTCTCGAATATGTTGTGGTTTTTTCTCAGAATATTACCCTTACAGTTGCTCATACAACACAGTGTCAGTTATCATTTTGTTTTTTGTTTTTTTAATTTATGACAACCTTGCTTCTGATACAGCAGCAGGTTTATAATGAATGATTCTGCTCAGATTTCTTGCCTTGACCACATCAGAGGTAAAAGTTGAGTGAAACTCTCCTGACCTACGTCACCTTTCATAAAACTGGACAGTTTCGGACTAAAAAAACACCATCAGCCATGTCTGTTTGCCCAGCAGTGTTGTCTCAGAGCCTCGGGCCAGCAAATATTGATTTTTAGGTCACTGTCACACCTTTCTTGTTTAGTTTGGTTGAATCCAACCCTGGTACCCCCTCCACCCCGTGCAACACAAACAGCTGGGGGGTAAGCTGTGCTGTGAAATCAAGCATTTGAGGCTTCAAACATCCCCCCAAAGAAAGCCAGTGAAGTCTTGGAGGAAGGGTCATCTGGACAAATGTTCTCCAAACATCCAGCAGGCGACTAAAAATCAATATTTGCCGTCCCGTGGCTCTGAGGAAACGCTGTTGGGCCACTGGGCAAATGGCCATGTGAGACTTTATAGTTGAGGACATTTTCCCTCTGTGCCTCTCTGCCTCTCTTACCGTCCTGAAGTCGTTCTCAAACTTGTAAGCCCCGCCCCCAGTGGCGCACAGTGAGGTGTGCAGGGACGAGAAGTTCTTGTCCCGTCCCATCTGGATGAAGGCCAGCATGTCCTGCGTCGGGAAGCGGATGAAGTGCAGATTTCCGGTCCGGCCACAAATCTTCAGCTTCCTGAGCTCCAGGTGGACGTCCCGGATCCCCGTGTTGCCTAGGAGACCAGAGCCGTTAGCGCTAATGAGCTAGCACGGGGCTAACAGGAAGTGACGCTACATCCAGTTCACTGCTAAAAATCTCCTTCAGGTTTATTATTTATGGTTTAACCACATAACTGTGCAATAATTTACACCTGTGTATATGTGGATACAGGTAGTCTTTTTACATATTCTCATTTTTTCTATATTTATTGTTATAATTTTTGTGAGATTAATGCACATAATGCACACACTTTTTCACAAATTTCTAAGGCACATATTTTTATATTTTAATCTCTTTTCCTGTTTCTTATAATTTATTTCTTCTCTTGAGAATTTGAGCGACTGCAACAATTTCCGCTCAGAGATCAATAAAGTATTTCTGACTCTAATTCAGTGTCATCTTCAGTTCAGAGTTCAAATCTTGTGTCTGGCGCTAATCAACAGTTTTCTTCAATCCAGTGTCATTTTCTTGATCCTCGCGGGCCGACCTGTCTTACACCTGCCTTCGTAAATTAATGCAATGTGAGCGACCGAGTGGAGGGGCGGCCTGAAAAAGTAAATTTCAACCAGTAAGTTTCAGTGAAGATATCCAAATTTGCAATAAGCATCAGCAGGTGAGGCAAGCAGTGCTGCTTTAGGTTAAAAAAGAATTTAAAGATCTGCTATTGGCTGAAACCTGCTATAGAGAGGCAGGTCTCGACCACAGAGAACCATCCGCCTCTCTTTGACATTTCCGTCACAAGTTTAAAGCACCTGAGCAAAATAGAGGCATCAGTGGAAACAGCAAAGTTTATAAATTCAAGTAAATGATGTCAACCACCAAGGTGCTTAAAGGTGTTTATAAGCTGTTGGACATCATTTTCGCCTCGGTACGTCCAGTGGTTCAGTTCGTCATTCAGTTTCCTGGCTGATGGAAAATCCAGCAGTTTTTAGTCGCAAAGAAGCGCCAAAGATTTTGGTATCACCACCAGAGAAAAGAGCCCCAAGTTTCAAACAGGAATGCCAATGCTCATGAGGAACTGAATTACTGGACGTACAGAGGTGAAAATGGTGTCCAACATCTGGTCTCAGTCAGGGGGAGTCAGGGAAAGAGGATTTTAACCAAAACGTTAAACATTTCTGAATGGTAAAAGATGAGGGAAAGTGGACGCCTTAATTAAGTCTGACAACCCAAGATCCCAGGTTCCTGTTTGAGACGTTGCTGGATCCTGTCAGGACGCTTTCCGAGGCGATATCATCGGGTGTGGAACAGGTGTTATGTTTCAACGTATTCAGGCCCCTAACTCTCTCTACACAAGACGTGCATGAGCAAACACAAACTGTTGACCCTCCCAGCCGTTTGCTTCCACAGTCCAGGCCGAGCACCAAAGGTCCAAACCGGTTAGACAAGGCCATGGTGAGGCTGGAGAGGGTTTTAAAATGTCTGCCGTGGAGGAACGTGAGCTTTACCTGAGGCTCTGTCAACACCAGAAGGAGTTTAGAATGAAGAATAAATTTCGGCCAGATTCTCCAAAATTGGCCACCACTGCCTGTTGTTGCCCATAGGAACAAAGAAAATGATGCCTTCTTCTTCTTCTTCTTCATTGTTGGCAGCTGGCAGGTAGTCTTTACTAGAAATTTTCAAATGTTCAGCTCTGCATTTTGCTGTGCAAGAACCTGAGGAACCGCTCTTGTGTCAACCTCAGTAAAACTGCACTGGAAGATTTTACTGGCAGATTTTTTTGACCTTGTTTGAAGAAAAACCCTACCTGAACACTGAAGATGAGACTGGATGACCTGGCAGCAGAGATGCTAATGTTAATGTGGTGGAGAGAAGTGTGTGTGTGTGTGTGTGTGTCTGTGTGTGTGACCATGTGTGTGTGCCTGCCCACCGTAGGCGACATTGGAGGTCAGGTATCTCCTGATGGACTTGAGGTTCTCCACCTCCTCCTGCTCCTCCTCAGCCGTCACGTCCACGGGCTCGAAGTACACCAGCTTGACCAGAGTTCCTCCGATGTCCATTCCAAACCAGGGGAATGCTGGGAGGAGGAGAGAGACAACAAGTTCAAACTAGTTCCTCCAATTTCCATCAGGAACCTGAACGCTGAGAAGATAAAGTGATGGAAAAACACAAGAAACGGGACTAGGTTAAGAGTTTATGGCTGGACGGTGTCTGCTCAGTGAAAATGTGTTCAGTTTGTCACGGGGTTCATTAGCGGTGGCGTCTGATGCCCCTTTTCCGCCAAAAAGAACCTGGTGCTAGTTCGGTGCTGGTGCTAGAGCCAGTGCTTAACTGGCTCCAACAAAGAACCAGTTTGCTTTTCCATCGGCCAAGAGCCAAACAGAACCAAGTCAGACCCACGTCATCACGTCAGCGGAAAACGTGATCACGTGGGTGTGGGTATGCAAGATGCTCGCTCGGAATCACAATAACCAACATGGACGACAAATGAACGACCTCATCATAGGCTCCTGTGTTTACAAGCCTACACTGCGATCCAGAGGCGAAAAACGCAATTATTGCTGACTACCCGTCGTATTCGTGGTCGGAACGAACGCGGACTATGTTTAGCTATACGTTTATAGTGTTCGCTGTTCCTGTTTGGGTCTGTAACCCCGCCCACCAGTGACGTGGTGGGTCGCATCATCGGTTCTTTCTCTAGCTCCCATTTAGCCCCTGCTTGAACTTGGTGCTTGCCTGGAACCGGTTTGGAACCAGTTTGGCCCGTGCTTAGGTGGTGAAAAAAATAAGAACTGGTGCTAAGTCAGGCACTGGCTCCGAATCTGCCCTGGAACCTCTTTGGTGGAAAATGGGTATGAGAGCAAAATATTCTGTTCTTAGAGTGCAATAAATTTGGATTGAGCTGCAGTCAAAGGCTCTGTCGTCCTTCAAGCTCTAGGTCTCTGCTGCTCTCCTCATAAACCCTGGCTGTGTTTTGGGCGTAACATGCAGTAAACCAATCAGAGCACCGTCTCCCGTCCCCTTTAACAGCCAGGTGTGTCACACCTTGGTGGGCTGCTGTTCTAATGGAGGATTCTCCAGGTAAGAAGGAAGGAGACGGAGTGAAAGCTCACGAGCAGATCATCTACGGGACAGCAGGACTCCATCTGAGCTCCCTGAGGTGAAGCAGCGTCCCTGTGTGTGGGACAAGCAGAGCGGACGCTCGCCAGCGCCCCCTATGTAGGCACGCACACAACTGACTTTGCTGTTTCCACAACGTGGGTGCTGGACGGGGAAACTAGAAAAGACACTTGCGTCGTGCTCGGCGCCCCCTTGT
>OMLB01056964.1:0-17337 GCA_900302555.1 Myripristis jacobus
TATGGGCTCTAGTTTCGCAGACCGGTGCAGCTGCGCGTTTGGCGCAGTTGCGCCAGGCGTACTGGGTGTGGCCAAGTAGATTTTGCAAGTTTGGCACGCCGTGGAGGGAAGGGTGGAGAGAAGGCGTGGAGTGGGTTTGACACAGCCGATTCACTTTAAATGAGCCAATGTTCCCGTCCTTAAATGCGGTGCGGGTGTGGCCAGGCGGATTTTGCAAGTTTGGCACGCCGTGCGCATGGCGCAAGTAATCCACTGATTCACTTTAACCAATCAAATGAGTCCAGGAGACTGGCGCGGAGCGGAGACCGGCGAGCAGTGCGCACACGTCACCAAAACCTTACAGGCAGGCTTCCGGAATGTCAGGCACATGCACAATGCAATAAATACCGACAAAAAAAACTATTCAATGCTACGATCACAATCAGCACATACATATATCTCCATATCAACTGTCCCGTCACAGCTGATGTCAGATCAAAGGAGATTGGCACCGTTTGTGCTGATTGTGAGGTTTCGGTGATGTGCGTCAGCCAGCCAAACTTCCACTACGCCGGCCACGCTGCGCCTTGCGCTGAAAGTAGACGTGGTTTCAGATGGCGAGCTTTTGGTGCACCTCGGCGAAGCCTTTTGGCACGAAACTGTCACTGCGCCAGGCTAAATCTGTCGACACCTCCCCCCGCTGCGCCGCCACACCCATCTCGGCGCACCTCGGTCTGGGAAACTTGCCTCTCGCGTTGCGCTGGTCCAGACTAGCTCTGCGCGGGGTGCGCCTCACTGCGCCCCCTGCGCTGCGCCGGGAAACTAGAGCCCTATATGTATGTATGTTTGACATTCTTCATCAAACCCTGTGCCCCTGAGGGTGAGGTCCAGTTTTTAGGGTTTTCTGTTTCTTTTTTTTTTTTTTTCACCTAAGTTCAGTGTTTCTCCACACACATCACTTGTGTTTTAGGTCCAGACAACATTTCTGCCAATGCATTCTGCCTCTTCCGCTTCCCACATGAACTGTTTTTGTAAAAGGCTTCATAAATTCACTACTCGGATTACAATGGAAACAGAAATGGAAACCAGAACGCTTCAGATACAAAAATGTTATCCCTCACCTTCAGATTCTGTATAGAGCTATAGATATACTGTATATATAGATAATCTGGCTATAGACAATAATATAGATGCGCCTCAGTGAGTTAGTTTATAAGTAGGATCAGGTGCTTACCTTCTGTGTATTGGATGCTGATGATGCACATTCTCACTTTTATTTTGGGCACTGAGCACTTTATTGTCTTCCGAAATTTATGATTTGGCAAATAAATATATTTATTCTTATTGATTTACACTTTTGTGAAGTTTTTTGGCAATGTGTGCGCTTTTCCCTTGTTTTCATCTAAAAACACACAAAAATCACTCTTAATATTAGTATAGTGTTACTACATGGATTTTGCATGTATATGGTATTCTATAATGAGTTTTTATTTTGTGAATATCATACAGAGAATCAGTTCAGTTTGCAGACAGAAATCGTGGCCATAAATAGAGATCATATATTGATTTTTTTAAGTTTTTATTGTTTACAGATACAGCCAAATGTCACCCTTGTGAAATATTAGGGACTGACCGACAAACAGAGTAACTTATACGAGCTGCTGGTCACAGCTCTAAAGGTCAATCAAGGAAAAACAGGCAGCAACATTCACCAGATTGTTAATGAAAGGGAACTGACTTTTCACAGTCATTGTCTGCCTGTCTGTCTCTCATTGTGGCTCTCTTGGCTGTTTTCCCTGCAGCTGAGACCCAGGTCTGCTTCCGGTATTACCACGGTGTGACAGGAGCACTGAGGGCAACCACACCAAGCATCACCATCAAGAGTGTCTCTGCACCCGTGAGTTTTTACATGATTGTGAATTAAAGTGAATTGTTGCTCACAAACAGTATTTCTAAGCACCAATCCTGCATGTGCTTTTTCTCACTATTGCTCTCTTATCTTGTGGAGTCCCTCTCTTTCTCAGAATGTGACTATCTTTCGAAAGGTGCGGTCCAACACACTCTATGTATACTCGATATTTAGGTATTTTTGTCCTTTTTTGAGACTGTAAATGGGACTAACTCTGTAAATTGTCCCCAGCATATACTACATCTACATTTTCGCATAATTTATCACTTCAAACAGTGACATGTGCAACTTTACGGCTGCACTTCTTGAAGCAGCCACACCTGCTCATCTCCACAATGTAATCTGGGACTGTAAAAATTGTCCCAGGCAATTTTGCAGTTTTGCAAAATTTCTACATGTTAATGAACAAAGGCTCATAACTTTGTACATGAAGGTTCATCCACCACAACCCAGGGTACTGTGATCAAAAGTGTGTTTTGCTGGCATGGCCTGAAGGGGTTAATATTCATTCATTTATAATCAAAATTCATTGTACATGACCTCCCTCATGAGTAGAGAAAGTAAATTTGATACATTTGATTTGAGTATGTTACAGAAAATCTCATAAATCCCTATTTGTCTGGGATTTTGGTGCTTTTGGGCATGAAGAGGTTAATATGTGAAAATGCTCATGGGATATCTCCAGTTACCCTCCTGTATTTTTAGGCAGCACCCCTAAGATACAAAAATCAGCAGAGAAAGAAACTTCAAAACCAGGTTCATAAAGAAAGCAGACTTAGACTCCTGGACTATCTGGAGTGAAGGCCCATGTGATTTACCCATCCACCACCCCAAGCACATCCTTTTGTGACCGACTTTGTTGGTCTTTATGCTGTGTCATGATACATTTGGCTCCAGGGTCACATTTAATTGGTTAAGACAGAGTGAAGATTTGAGTAGATGATAACAGCTTCTAACCTACTAATGTTTGATTTGTTAAGATAGACTGATAGGAATAGATGCTTACAGCTTCTGACCTATTTGAAGGTGCAGTAGGGACCCACTAACCCATACCTGTGGGGGGGATTATGACTGATAACATCCATTCAGTGGTGTGATAACAGTCAAATCAGGTGGTTAAGGCAGCAGTTGAAGCAGTAATTAAAACAGTAGCTGATCAGACACAGAAGATGAAGTAGCTTAACCAATACTTGAAGTAGTTGAAGCGAAATCATGGCTCATTGGCTTGTGTTTCACAAAAGCAACACTTAACTCATTCAATGTTTTTTTTTTTTTTGTCACATTTAAAATTATAAATTATACCACTTATGGGAGGTCAACACTTTTTAGAAGTAGCATTATGATCTTTTAATCTCAGAACTGTAATATTTCAATTTGTGCTACAAGACTTACAGCCTTTCTAACACCATTGCTGTCTGCTCAGAGAGTTAACTCACAGCCCTGTTTATGCTGTCATTCACAGGATACTTGGCGTGACTGGCAGGCAGACAAACAGAAAGTAGAAGTAGGGTTTCAGGAGCAAGGACTTGAACATCATGAGGAACAGGGGACAGTTTATGTGTCATCTACTGCTCTGTCCTTCCCTCCATCTCTTACTCAGGGATATAATGAAACAAAAGAGCCCTGTGCGGCCTGCTTCCTCTACTTTACTTGGTTTCAGTCCTTCATGATGAGGGGGATGATGAGAGATTACATCTCATCTGCTTTTTCACCACTAAATCTGTCCCACTGCTCCTAAAAGGCAGCTGCCTGATTTGACAATGTGGCTATCAGTCATTAACTGTGGTTGGTTTATGGAGATGGTGTGCACCGCTGATCAGTGAGATTAAGTTGTGGCGTACCATCTGAGGGAATTGGCAGCATTTACCTTTGTTGCTTTGGTCAGCCACTCTGGCCTGTTGTGGGTTATCTCCATTCCTTTCATCTTGGTCTGAGCTTTGCTTTTACTTTACCCTTTGAAACCTGCACAAATTCACCTGATTTCTTTCCAAAACAAGTAAAAAAAAAAAAGTGTTTAGCAAATTAGGAAAACATGCTTGAACATTAGTATAAAACTGGCAAAATCTAGATCGTCAGATTTCTTTGTTTAAATGGTTGTGAAAGAAAAAAGTGCTTGAAAAACGATTATTTCTCATAACAAATTCAGAAAATTAGAAAAAGAAGATGAGTAAAACATGACTGAAAAATTTGCAAAAATAATTGTAAAAATGATTAGGAATTTATTTATATGTAAAATTAAATTAAAATTATGATATATTATAAAACTTTTCAATAAAAAGAAATAAAGTGAAGTTTGTTCGGAACGAGATTTCATTTGACACACATACAAATACAAAAATACAAAAAAACAAAAAAAGCAAGCACATCCAAAAACTTAAATCTAGCTGGGAGACTGAAAATGTGTGTTTTTGAATTTAAGCAAAAACTTGAGTGATACCTATCCGTGCAGAGTTGAACTGAAATCAGCTGGACTTAATGGTAGATTCTTGAAGACGTTAAACTTCTTATCCAAGAGTCTTCTTCAGAGTGTTCACTAATGACCGTCGTTCACTCCTGGAAAGACAGGAAAGACAGGACAGAGAGAGGAGTTGACGTGCAGCAAAGGTCTAGACCAGACTGGAATTCAGGTGGATGGGGCTTAGCCTTAGTATTACATGGGACGCAAAGCAATAGCTTTGTCTCTTTGGCAGACCACTGCACACTCTTTGATTTCTCCATCTTTTCCATCTTTCCCTGCAGAATAATACACACCCACTCTCGTTGTCGTCACAGTTCCCACTTCAGGTCATAGTATTTTTTGGTTTCTGATGGGAACCAAATTTTTGGCTTCCAAACCAATTTATTTTTGATCAAATTGCTTAGAGTGGTTCAAATTCAGGTTCACAAAACAGAATAAAACCAGTTCCTTTCTGGGGGGAAAGGCCTTTGAGAGTGACATTTATTTGGACATGAGGATGCTTTGTCTGCACATCCACAGACCTTTGAAGCACTGCTGTTTTTGCTCACTGCTCATTCTGTCCTGACTTGTGTATGTAGTTAGACTGATAGGTAGGCTGATAAATTGGGCCGATATTGGCTTTTTATTCATGTTGGACATGGGTCAGTTAGTGATGTCCTCCTCTGATATTTTGCTGCTGTGCAAAGTTTTATTCTCTCGTTCTTTTTTATTTTTAATCATAACAGAGTGTTTTAGCTTCCCTTGTCCAAATGCTGTTCCACCAGCTTTTCCACCCTGTCCTGAATAAAATTCTGGGAGGGCCACTGAATTCTTCTGGGATCCTTTTCATGAGCACACTCATATTTAAATCATTTTGAATTTTTGCATAAAATATCATCTACTGACAGCTTCTTTTGAAAGATATTGGTATTGGTATTGGCTGTCCGAATGCCATATTGGTCTAATGCTCACATCCAAAGCTCATCTGGGCCCCAGGCTATTGGATTTCCATGTTTCCCTTCCTTTCTGCTGCTGTGGACCCCTGGAAATGCTGATGGGCCCTGAACTTGATCTGTACTCACCTCCCGAGGACAGAGGATTAAAAATAACCCCAACAGAGACACTGATAGGGAGGGAACAGTAGGGAGGTGGGGACAAGAGCCCAGTAGATCATTCAGTTTTTGGAGAGATGAGGATGAAGACAAGGAGAGCTGCTGCAGCTGGATAAAACAGGAGAAGAAGACGGAGGAGAAGAGGAAAGAGAGGTAGACAAGATGGGGGAGAGAGTGCAGCAGTGGAGGGAGATTTGTCTCCCTTGATGGCCGTCTAGTGAGTCAAAAGCTTCAGAGCTAGCAAACAGAAAGAGAGAAGTGTGTGTGTGTGTGTGTGTGTGTGTGTGTGTGTGTGTGTGTGTGTGTAGGCCTGTGTGCGTGCATGCCTGTGTGTGTGAGTGTGCATGTGATGGATAGCATGTGTCTTCAGCTGGGACTGCTGTCTCCCAGTCATCCTGAGAGGAGGAGCAGGAGGAGGACAAGGCTCAGCTGGATAGCCTGGGTAACCATGCATATACTTTCTCTCTCTCTCCCTCTCTCTCTCAGCTGATTCACAGTCACCTGCCTCTCCGTCCTGCTTTTTTCTTCCGGCAGCTTCAGAGACAGATCAGTCAGTTATTTTGTCATAGTCACTACAAGTACTTGAATCTGATTGGCTGGGAGGTGTCTGATAAAATTGTATATCAAGACCCTTTCAACAGTTTTATGTGCCATGTTATATGAACGCTCAGGATATCAAGCTTGCTGTAACCATAACAACAAAAACGGCTGGTTACCTTAAACAAACTGTTTTAGCTGCTATGCCCTCCCCTGTTATTAAATGGATACTTCAGCTGTGTTGAAAAATATGATATTATTTGACTCCCCCCCAGCTGTTCTGTAGGACAGTAGTGGTGCTATCTTCCTCTCATTGTCACTGAGTGCTGGATACTGGCCGGATGCTCCACATGCTAACTGTTAGCCTCCTGCCATTGAGGTGGACTTCCCCCCAGCTAACACTTTGAAAAATAACAACATAACTGAATGAGAAAAAATCACGAATTACCTGAAAATTGGGAAAAAAAAATATTTTTAAAAATTACAAGAATACTATATTGATAATTATGGAAGTGACGTATTTAAAAATCATATCAGTAATGCTGTATTGCTTGGTTGAAATTCTTATGTGGGTGTGTTCAGACAGCTTTCACAAGAATTTAAGCAAACTTTTACATTAAACCAACCAAAAAAAGTTTAAAAATGGTTTATGATTATTAGAAGTACTTATTTAAAATTAGATTACAAGAAAATTACCCTATAATTCCCACAAAAAATACACTGACTATACACTTGGTGTCAGATGTGGATCCACTCGCATGTATTTTGCTGTATTTTTCAGATTTTCAGTCAGGATGCAGAGGTGCTTTTATCATGCAAAATCTCTCTTCTTGCTCTTGCTCTCTTGCTCGCTCCCCTTGATTGAAGATGTTTTCATTGCATAAAGGATGCTCATAAATTGTACATATTGTATGATTTTGCTGTCAAATACTGAAATGTTCCTTTTACAATTTTAAAAAAGCCTGAAGCTGTTTTAGAAAATTCTCAGATAGGGTGGCACACCACTATGTGAAGTGTATTGCACTTGTACAGTATGAGGTTGTCATTCAGTTCATATGTTGGATCTGCAATTTGACACTGTTGTCTGGGTCACTAATCAATAGTGAGACAATAATTACATTTTTTTGGCATGCCACCCTCTTTTTCCAGGCCTGTCTCATCTTTATCGCCATGTGTTTTTTAATCCAGTTTTGCTTCTTTCTATTTTTGCTATTTCCACCCCTTTAGCGTTAATTATGCCAGTTTTTGCATGCTCGTGCCATGTTTAAATATGTTTTTAGAGCAGTTTTACCATAGCTCCCATGCTGTCTAAGTGTCTCATGCCAATGCATGCATTCAGGAACACTGCAAAAGCTAAGACAAGACAGCAGGGAGGATCTTACTTCAACTTTCTGCTTCTGTGATTTCTGTTTTTCCCCATCCAAATGAAACTGTCAACCAGCAGGGTTGGGGAGTAACAGAATACAAGTAATGGAGTTACATTTACAAAATGCAGAATATGATTAACTGTAGTTCCAGTTTAAATTGGTGGTATTCTGAAAACTGTTAATGTCTGTGATTACTTTATCTGTTTTGTTTTATTTAAAATTTAGGTGTGTATTTTCTACATAGATTTTCTGTGTTGTCTTTTTAGCTGCACAGACGGTATGGAATGATCATAGAAGGAATATTAAAGCAATACTACAGGCAGCAGCATGTCTCTGTGATGCGACCAGGCAGACGAGACTAACATATCGACACCTTCCTAAAATAATCGCCTAAGTCATTTTTTGTCAAAAATGAGTTTTTTGCCTAAAATTCCTCTTGATGCTGGCCACCTCTGGTAAAATCGCCAACATCCTCAGTTGAACAGATCATGCCATCCTACCCCTGAAGTATAGTTGCCTAAATCAAGAGTGTGTCAAAACTGTCAAAAAAAGTCAAAAGAAAATGTGACTTAGGCAGTTTTATTTTGCCTAATGTTACTTAGGCAGTTTTACGTTATTTAGGCAGTTGAGGCTATTTTTAGCGTTTCAGGATGGCAGCGGTATCAAGAAAATCTCTGCCAATTAAGTTATTTCAATGATCCAGGGCTCACCCCCAATTGGTAAGTGATGAGGTTTACTATAACATTGGCATATAACATATTACAATTGCCTAAGTCAACAAAGGCATATTCAGAAATTTGCGTAAGTCATTTATTTATGTTATGGTACATAATTGACTGACATTGTTTTTAGTATGTCAGTAGTCATCTTTTTTTATAACCTTTTTGAGTGAAATTATCAATAAATATCATACAGTTAATCTTTGGTGAATTTTTTTGTGTGTCCTGAAAAACCTGAAAAAATGACTTAGGCGATTATTTTAGGAAGGTGTCGATATTGAACTAAACAGCCCCTCTGCTCCTGCACTCTCTCTGCTGGTGGCGTTGGGGGGGTGGGGGTTACTACTGCCTACACTGTATGTTTACTGTCAGACTGACAACTTCACTGCCAGCCCGCTGCTCTGCTCTGCTCTGCTGGCACTCACCACCACTTTTTGCTGCTCTCTCTCTCTCACTCGCTCCACCATACACACTATGTACTGCACTCTTCTTAAAAGGCTGGCAAGCAAAATTTCACCATTTTTTTTATACAGCATCAGTTGCAGGACAAAAAATATCACATTTGTGTTTTGTGTGCTTGCATAATAAGATAATAAAGTCATGCCCAAAAGCTAGTGTTAACTACATTCAATCTGACTTAGACAAATCGGCAAATTCTGAAGTGTTCGAAAAGTAATTCAAAGTATTGAGAATATGTTACTTAACTCAAGTAAGCATTTTAGAACTTGTAGTCAGTAATCTGTAATGACATAAAATTGAAAAGAAACCCTCCCAACACTGTCAACCAGTAGCTAACATTCTCTATCTTCAGTTTGGATAATGCATGAGGAGATGCTGTTGAAGTGTGGTGGTTGTGAAGCAGAAATGAAAATGGGTGATTTTGCATTACAGCAAAATTGAATTTTGGGATAGTGTTGGGTTGTAGACAGAGCTGGAGTCCATGTGATGAAATATCATCATTAGTTGTTCCATGCTCCCCTGGACTGATAATCCAGTATTTCTATCTCTCAATTCACTTCCATAGTATGGCAAAACAGCTCCCAATATCACAGTATCAGTACAATATCGATATATTGCCCAGCCTTACTAGAAATGAAATCAAAGTCTCACACTGAAACACACTGTTTATTGACAGTGTTTTGAACGCGTGGTCTGTTTGTCAGGTCTGGATGTACATATATATTTATATGAGTGCTCTGTGACATTTTTCATATCCTTTTCATGTCTAGGACACAAGGCAAAACTAAAGCAAAACTAAGGGGGATTCCTCACATTTATTGGATGACTTGACACGAGACACACACACACACACACACACACCACTTCATAGCACTGTGTTTTCTTCTCCGTTCTGCTCCTCCTCTTCCTGACTGTAGAATCAATGTCAGGATAATGAAGACACAGTATTGATTGCAGCATGCATTCAGGCCGACTGAAAATGGAGCTCTAAGTCATTTTAAAAGAAGCCATGTAGAAACAAAGTGGAATTTCTTGTCCCTCACTAACCACATATAAGCATTTCAAAATGAAACCGTGCTTTCATATTCACACGTCATGCATTTTATCTGCACATTGCGTATAACAATAGTGCATGAGCCTCGCACAATCTTAGCGTTCTTCTCTACATTTGACTTTTCCTAAGGTAATGCATATATTCAGAATGATGTGTACATGTCATCTGTAAAGTGGATGTATTTGATAAGGTGAATAGTTTTATAGTACCATGTGTGGTCACCTTCTGTACATTTATATCTATATTATATTTATCTTTCTTTAGACGCTGAAGCTGTACATTCCAATAATTGCAGCAGCATACAAGTTATGTTTATTTGATAGTTTGCGATTTCTTGCTATGCTTCATTCATAGAGCAGTTGCACATATTTGTCTTTTTTTTTTCTTTACACAGCCTCATACTGTAACTTATGATTTTTATACTCATACTGTTCATTGTGTTCTATTCCCCCACTTGTTAATTATTTCTATCCCCCCTTTGTTGGATTCTGTTGTTATTTTGATGGTGCAGCGACCTAATTTGCCCCCAGGGATTGTTAAGGTTTCATTCTTAGGGGAAGGAAGGGAACAGCCTGGGGTAGAAGAGGAGGAAGGCTGAGTGTTTTATGATGCTCCTCTCATTTCAGAACATTTTTTAAGTCTGATTTTCTGTCTGCTGCTGTCTCTCTCTCTGTGTCTGTAGGTATTGAAGCCAGTAGTTAGTCCTGAGGCCAACCAGGGGCCGGGCAACAGGAGACTCATTAACTTCTCCCTGTCAGGTATTAACAGCTTTTTCTTTCTAACCAACCCTCTGTCAAATTATTTGTTCACTTATCTATACCTCACACAGTCTGTCCTCCTGTAATCCTTGATTTCTGTCTTGTTGAGGGAGCTAAAGCGTAACGGCAGACACCTAGTCCTGGAGTCTTAACATTACAGGATTGGACTGTATACTTTTTCTTCTGCTTCTGTTACTTCATTCTTTGCTAATGCTCCTCATCCTTCCTCTTTGTCCTCTCCTTGGCCGCTGCCTTCTTCCCGTTTGTCTTTTTCTTCTTTTCTGTCAAGGCCTGTTGATAGTGTGGTTGGTTCTTCTGTATGAAGTTCTTCATGTTTGCAGTGATTCATTGAAGCTCCATCACAATGATACTGAGTGAAAAATTCAAAGTCAAGATGATGTTGTTTTATGGCTGCATCATCACATCAAATAGAAAATATCTGGATGTCTTGTGCATCATTTATACAAATGTTCCCGTAATTCAGCAGGACATTTAGTGTCTTTGGGATCTCAACTAGAATTTAAAATCAAGTTCTGTGGGTTTGAGCATAGCTTGAAGAGATTGGCAGGGTAGAGGCGGTTCAGAGACAGTTAATGTAAAGTTTTACTGCTAAATGTGGCTCAATTTGGGTAGGCTTATATGTGGTCCAGTCTCCATCTAACTCATCTGAATGCATGGCACAGAGTGTGGCTATATTGCTGTATGATACACTGAGTTGTGCTGGCTATATTTTCAGTTGTGAGATGTCAAGGATCAGGGAAGGGACTTGGGCTCTATGGGCCCTATCTTGTGTCAGAGTCCGTTATTTGGGGATTTAGCATTGCGTAAGAGGCGTCCCCCCGCAAAAATTGCTATCTTGCACACCTGCCTTTATCCCTAAAACACCTGCGCTACCCATTATATTATGCATAGGCGTGGTTTGGGCGTTACGCCAGTTAAACCAATCAGTGTGCCAGGTGCCATTGCCTTTAAGAGCAGGATGCGCAATCCCAAATCTGCAAACCGAAACCTGTGATGGAGAGAGGAAGGTCGCGATTTAGTACTATCTCTGCTATTTTCTCAAGGGTTCAACTGAGGCTTTTTATAGGCGAGTTAACTGGGGAGGTGGAGCCGCACGTGCACGTCCACATGTGTCCAGTGGATGCGCATTGAAGCCGCCTGGGCGCGCTCTTGTAAAAGCCCAAATGGGTAGCGGGTGGTTTGAAGACCTACTATATGGTTTCCCTAACGTGTGTGGTCAAGATAGCAATTGTAGGGAAAGCGCATGAACACGCCCACGGACACACTCTGTGGACTCCAGGCGCAAATAACGGAGTCGGCCTAATGTATAGCGGGTAGTGTGACTGCAAGATACCATTTAGGGATAGTGGAAGCTGCTAAATGCATAATTCATGGGTAGCGGGTAGTGGCAACGGGTAGCGCAGTGTGAAAGATAGAGCCCTGAATGTCCATTCATTCATTACCCACAATATCTGAGTGTCTGCTGGCTGTTTCAGATGAAACTTATGGGAGTGATAGATTTTAACACAGGCATTTTGAATATAAACAGATTTGCCCACTACAGAGCCACCACCACCAATAGCACATCTGCCTTAATCCAATTGAATCAAGTGTTAACCTTCTACCATCCGAGATTCCCCCCAGCTAGAGGCAGCAGCATGCTTTTTTGGCTGAAGTAGCTACTGTGGTTCAGATGTGCATTATGGACTCCTAATTACGGACAGAAAGAAATAACTCAGTGACATTAGCAACTAGCAACTAGCAACATAGGAACAAAATGAGTCAATGGTTGACATTGCCTTCTTGGTATTTTGCCCAAACAAGCACTGCAATGATAAGAAATCCCAAAGCTGCTGATGGTGCTTTATGCCCATGTTGGATATTGTATTTGCCAAATGTGTTTGTACAATAAAGTGAGGGAGGAAAAAAACATCCCCAAAGTGAACATTTCCTATCTCCACCTTTCAACTTAATGATATTTAACTGAACTTGACCAATGAGCAGGCTGACAGCTCCCATGTGGCTTACATTGGTACATTTTGGTTTGTTTGAATTTTTTGCCATGTGAAATCAAACTGAACCAAACAAACAATGCATCAAAATATCAACTATTCCAACCATAGCAAACAGACTGCAGGTGCGAAAACACCCTAAGCTTCATGTTCAGCATCTCAGACACTGTTGGGTTCTATTTAATCAGCCTTTGGGGAATGATATTTCTCCTGTAGTCCTTCCCATGAAGAGAAGACCACTCCGTTCTTAAAAACATGTTCACAGTCCCTGCTAGTGTGTGACGAGCGTATCCAACCAAACACAAGACGCATATCTGTGAAGTCTGTACTTACTGACTGTGTCGGTGTCCTCATGTATTTTTCATTTACAAACCACTCCTCTCCAGCAAGAGAAATCCCTGACCTGTGAGGATGTATAGCAGGGCATGAAGGACGTGGTGTATTGTTATGGATGTTGTCTATGTTGTGGAGTGTTGCTAAAATTTCTGATGTAAAGGTTTTTGCGTTTTCTCATCTATATTGTGTTTTCTCTTGTGCCCCCTTGTCTTTTTTTTTTTTTTATCATAGACTGTCTTTATATTTTATCTAATTCTGCCTCTTTCTCTCGCTCAATTCAATTTAATTTGTTTCCAATCTGATTCACTGACATGACAGGAAAAAGAAGTGTTGCAGTATAGTGAGGTATTATATTGTTACCTGAGGTAGTAGTATTCACTTTAACAGATGACTATTAGTCATTAAAAATCAGTGTTTTAAGCAGTAACGCAATAAATAATTTCTCAGTGACAATTCAAATCACTTAAAATTAATTAAACTGTATAATTCATTATTATTCATTCATATTATTCATTCGTGCCCTCCTAATATGGGTGCGCATACATACACACCCTTTCATTCCCTCCCCCACTAAAATGAAGACAGGCAAAACACACACACACACACACACACACACACACACACACACAAGCTAGCAGTCTTTTCCTAATGGAAGTGAGACAGTGCAGTGAGCCTGTATTCATTATTCATGTTGTGTGTGTGTTGGAGGGATAAAGAAAGAACAGTACTGGTGGATAAAGATAAAGCGAGGACTTATTTAGGATCTCAGAATGTATGACAGCTGGCTCTCTCTGCCAGTGTATGTTGAAGCATCACTTGGGTAGGAAGAATATAACAGGTTTGTCAACTGAAGACAGAGACCAGAATAATCAAAGTCCTATACAAGACCATTACTATAATAAGAATGGATCCTACAAAACAGATAATGTAGGATACACAGCTTTCAAACAAGTTAAACTAGTACTGACACACTATTCAACCTAGCAAACAAACCCAAGCAGAAGCAAGATTTATTTAGCATAAAGTAAAACCACAGCATCATCACACCCTGTCCTTGATAAAAGGATACAATAGTTATGTAGAGGCAAGATGGGTCTTATTGCTATATATCTTTTCTGCCTCTTGTCTAAACAAAGAAAGAAAACTCATCACTGTAACTGAAAATATTAAAATCCTCCTTCTGTCCCTTTTTCAGTTCATCTCCTCTTTCTCCCCCTCTTTCAGACCTCCAGGCAGTGGGTTTGAAGAAGGGGATGTTCTTTAACCCTGACCCCTACCTGAAGCTCTCCATCCAGCCTGGGAAGCACAGCATCTTCCCCTCCCTGCCGCACCACGGCCAGGAGAAACGCTCCGGTATCGTCTGCAACACTGTCAACCCACAGTGGAACACAGAGGTACACACATATTTTATTTGAGCCTTTATTTATCCTGGGAAAATTGAAAGAGCTTTTTTCCACTAACACCTTGCTTCACATTCGCCTTGGGATGCTGACCGGTGATCTTCTGCTGTTGGTCACTGAGCAGCACCACGGGACCAGTTGGTGGTTCAGCGATTGTTCACGGATACCTTGATAATAGCACTCATTCATTTATAATCACCGACCTTACACGCCTTATACGCAGTACACGTTTGTGAAAAATCCTTTAAGCAACAAAAGTGCATAAATACTTTCTCTGTCTCACACACTGGAGCAAATACAGCAATACTATTTTGATTTCTCTTAAATTTTCTCTTATTTTTCTGTTAATAAAAAAATAAGAGACATTAACAATGTCAATGAAAAGGAACTTCTGCATTTGAGATCAAAGTCATGTTAAATAATTTAAAAAATATATAATAAAAAAGAGCAAATGTCATTTACAGGAGCATGAGTACTGACATTACAGGAATGTTAAAAACAAAAAAAAAGTCAGCTATGGCAAAAAAAAATCTGTTCAAAATTAAAATGAGAGACTGTCCTCTGGCGAAAAACGTCCTATATGATGTTTGTACAGCAGCTTTTTATGACCTATAGTGATGTTTTAAAGTTAAGCGACCTCTAGTGGTCCTATAAATAACAACATTACGGTGTAGTATTTTGATGGTGGTGAAGCCTGCATATGGAGGGTCAATCAACACGCCTTTCACGGAGCCGACCAAAGTTCAAAACGAGAGTAGTGTTTGTTTTAGATAGCAAGCATTTATTAATATTCACTAGTTTCCATCAGCTAACGTTTCCTAACCTTAACCCTGACCTTTTCCTAACCTTAACAATAACCTTTTCAAGCCGCAACCCTTAAATTGCCGAAGCCAAGAGTTCCATGGTTTTGACCGTAGGAGAACAGGACAGTTTCTTAAGCCCAGAGACACAGCTCTATTGTATAAATGCTCTAAGCTTTATTCAGGCATAGAACTAATCTTTTTCTACCTGTTGTAGTTTATAGGCTTTTTCACATAGTGCATTGTTAGGTTTTTTGATGTGAAAATGTATGTTTCTATGTATGGGACAAATGATTTGTGACTGTGACAATGACAAAAAATGTTCTTTATCTTGGTAAGAGTGCTCTTGGCCACTCTGAATTTTTTTTTCTACCCTAAGAGAGAAGCAAAATTAAAAATCGTTGGTGTATCCCAGAAATCAGTGTGTGCTAACAAAATAAGAGCAAATCGGTGGATACGAACAAAGTAAGAGGAAATTTGCTCGTATATTGCTTCCTGCATCTTGCTCAATCTCTCTCTCATACACACTCACACATATTCACATGCAGGATTTGGCGATTTAAACTGTCCCAACAACAGTGTGTGAATCAATGCTTTTCTTTATTTCATATGTCTAAGACCATCCTTGCCAAATCCAGCTGACTTTAAACCACCTTCAGCTTCACAGAATTGTTGTTGTTGCTGCTGAGTGAGTGGAGAAAAAGTCTCACTTTGAAGACAGTACAGTTTCCCTAGGAAAAAAGGTGAAGGTTAAGAATGTTACTGGTTTATTCCATGCACGCGTTTGTGTGTATGTGTATTTTTGTTCTTGTTGTAAACTCTGTAGTGTCTGTAGACATAAGGTTTGACTCTCACTTTGAAAGAAGCTTGAAAGCAGAGCTCCTGTGGTTTTGAGTGTTTTCAGGGTTTGGCTCCTCTCTAATCCTCCTGGCGGGTTTTCTTTGAAAAGACCAGCTGCTGTGTTTCAACTGGAGGCTGTACAGCACTGTGTAGAGCACAAAATTCACTAAATTTGCTCAAAATGCTGCATGAGGCGCACTGGCTCAGACTATGTACTGTATATCTGTGTTCTATGTCCATTTCTATCCAAGTATATTTATGCATTTTTTTATCAGAGTAGAAAAATCTGAACAGAAATGGCAAATTTCATTTTACCAGTATTACAAATGTTTAACAATTGCTTTTTGTCAGTAAAGAAATTATATGATAAATACATTACAGTAAAATACATGTTAAATAAATAATGTGGCAGTGATGTTTGCAGGCAACAGTCTATATAATATGTATCCCAGAAATGTACATCCTTTCCCTTCTCCATCATGGTTGAGGACCATTAGTAGGTTCATATGTGTATGTCTCTGTGATGGTTGTATGACCATTATTCTCCAGCGCTCCAACTCACCCAGGTTGCTGTGTCTTGATGTAGTTCTGAGCTCACGAAGCCATTTATTCCTTTGGAAGCAAGACCTAATTCACGCACACACACACACACACACACACACACACACACACACACACACTTTAACCATTAACCCCTGTCTTGTCTGATCAAACTAACTAGTCATTCTCTGAGGTTTGAGCTGTCTGTTCAGTGGAGGCCAGTGGTTCTCAAAGAGTCGTCCGAGGAAATTCAGGAGTCCTAGCAAAATGATGATTAGTGTAATTTCAATATAACTGTGATTCTTTAGAAATTATCCCAGTCAGAAATTGAATAAAAATCACTTTTGTAAACCTAGGTTGCACTCTTGCTACTCTTATCTCCCCATGCGTAGAGTAGACAGTTAGACTATGTGTACATATATATAAATATAGCACAAAAAGTAATTGGCAGAGAAGATTTGGCAAATTTTTCATGGGCGCAACCCACATACTCAGCTCTGCTGCTCATCCCACAAATGCATGTTCCTTACAAATGTGGCACCATTTAAAAGGGAAATAAACAGGCTTTCCAATGGTATAAGATTTATTGCCAAGAAGCATTGTTACAACAAAGAAATAATCTACCAAATACAAATTTCCTTACTTTTTGAGCAATGTTTATACACAGTACAGGCCAAAAGTTTGGACACACCTTCTCATTCAATGCGTTTTCTTTATTTTCATGACTATTTACATTGTAGATTCTCACTGAAGGCATCAAAACTATGAATGAACACATGTGGAGTTATGTACTTAACAAAAAAAGGTGAAATAACTGAAAACATGTTTTCTATTTGAGTTTCTTCAAAATAGCCACCCTTTGCTCTGATTACTGCTTTGCACACTCTTGGCATTCTCTCCATGAGCTTCAAGAGGTAGTCACCTGAAATGGTTTTCACTTCACAGGTGTGCCTTATCAGGGTTAATTAGTGGAATTTCTTGCTTTATCAATGGGGTTGGGACCATCAGTAGTGTTGTGCAGAAGTCAGGTTACTACACAGCCGACAGCCCTATTGGACAACTGTTAAAATTCATATTA